>OX457043.1:5205325-5285325 GCA_949752735.1 Lumbricus terrestris | reverse complement strand
AATTCCTTATTTTATCTCTAACCGTTTAAACGTAATTCAAAGACAGTCTTTGTATAATACGCTACATTCAATGACGATGAGTAAACTGAACACAGCCACAGTCTCCGCCAACAGGATCAGCAATTGCCACGAGTCATCATGCAATGAAGCTTTCCAATTATTATGCACCATTATATACTGCATGTATATCGACAATTTTTTTCGACATATTGAAGAATGGTGCTCACTGCCTAATAAGTCCAAGATAAGGAGTCGAAGAAGTTCAAGACAAAAAGTCAAAGAAGTCCAAGATAAAAAATCAAAGAAGTCAAAAATAAGAAGGGAAGGAAGTCCAAGATATGAAGTCAAAGAAGTCCAAGATAAGATGTCCAGGACAAAAAGTTCAAGAAGTCAAAGATAAGAAGTCGTAAAAGTCCAATATAAGAAGTCCAAGACATGATGTCTATTTTTATAAGACGTAGGCTACAGGATAAGAAGTGTAACAAGTCCGAAGTCCAACATGCTCATAAACAGGGCCGTTTTTAAGGAATTTTTAGAACTGCCCAACCCATTCTTTCCTTTCCCATCCTTCATGGTAAATTACTTCCAACTGTAGTACAATGACCTTTCTGCTAGTTTTAACTGTACGGAAGTGCTTCTACAACTGCACAAATTCATTTAGAACTGCACATTTTGTGTACAACTGCACGTTTAAAAAACCCTGCTCATTAATTAAAAACAAATTATATAGCGTTCTTTTAACATGTGTGGGACTATTACAATGTTTCGTATTGCATTGCATTGTAATGTATTTTAAGCGCTGTGATGGCATTGTGTTCCATGTAACACGTCGTTGTTTCTGTGCAGCACGTGCCAGGATCGCGTGTGGGACTGTTCACCCTTGGTCAACGCTAAATGCAACGGACTGTGTGCGGCGACAGGCGACCCTCACTACAAGACTTTCGACGGCGTTGCGTTCACTTACCAAGGCAGCTGCGACTACATCTTGGCTCGGTCCGTCAAACAACCCAGCTTCTCCGTGTCGACGACTAACATCCCTTGCGGAACGTCCGGAGTAACGTGCACGAAGTCGCTTCGTATCACCGCTGGTTCCCTCAGCATATCTCTCGTCCAAGGAATGAAGCCGACTGTTAACGGACAGTCGATCACGCAGAGCAATTACCGCTTCACGGGAGGCTCACTCATCCGAAACGAACTGGTCACTTCACTGTCTTTGGACATTGGTCTCGAACTGATTTACGATGAAGGTAAGAGGAGACTGACTTTTGCGAGCATTACCTGATCTGAACTGTTTTCAAATCTAGAATTAATGCATGAATTAATAGCTGTTCGGTTCAAAGGTTTACAATGTAAGATCACGCGCACACATAATGAACCGTTTTGACCTTCTCGACTAGTTGAATGATTTTATTTGAATAATACATGCTAGTTAATTTTATTAATAATGAATAAGCCCATTTCAAACATTTGATCTTGAAAGATAGGGAATTGCAGCGATACAATAAAGAACTCTGTTTATTCATAATCGGCAATGCCGTACACATACCATGCAATTAAATTGAAATTTTCTTTTTGCTCAATTGAAACAGATCAAAAAGTGCTTCGTGTGGCTTAGAACAGTCAATAGGCCTATTATGCTAATTTTGAGTAGTCATCTGAGTATTCCCCTTGAAGAGGCGCTATATAAATGCATCTAACGAGTGTATGAATAATAAGGAAATACCTATCACTCTTCGAAAATAGATTTTATCTCCTGAACCTTGCAACAATCTTATCTGCGTTCATTCTGATTCGCAGGAACGAGGGTGTATCTCTATCTGGACCCGTCCTTCAAAGGATCCGTCGAGGGTCTGTGCGGAAACTTCGACGGAGACTCGAGCAACGACTTGGTTGACCTTCACGCTGGGTTCCTCACCCTCAAACCGTCCGAGTTCGGAGCTTTGTGGAAACAGTCCGGAACTTGTCCGGAACCAGATCCACCAGAGGACTTAAATCCATGCCAGGTCAGTTTCCATTTTATCCCTTTGCGTTCCAATGCCAGGCACTCAGATTACAAGTTTCTTTATTAGGAATATTCTATAGTTAGTATAGTCTATAAAATTTATTATTTGTTAGTTTACAAAATGTAGGCCTATTGTATTGTATTCATATTTTTATAAACCGCGTGTAGCCTATAATTGGCGCTAACAGTGCGCAATACCACAAGTGAAGAAATTACTGTGTTCAGAAAACATAGGGTCTTAATGGAAGAGGGGATTAGTCAGCTAGAAGTTTAGATGCAATATAAGGCGAGATGGAGCGACCAATTGTTGTAAATAATTTATTTATCTATGAGCTAGAACACCCATACTCGACACCCGTACTTTCCAATTGTAAATAAGACACCTTTGAAAATTTCTAGTTTTATGTCAGTTGAATTGTGTGGCTATATCGATCCATGCACAATATAGTCATGAGGCAATTCTATGGATATGCTCTGCTAGTATTCATATGATAAACAGGATAGATAGGACGCCGAGGAAAATTGGTGGAAGTTCTAGTTGTCTATAACAGAATTTGACATTTGGTATGCTTCTTGCTAGTGAACTGTCGGCCTGTAGGCTACATTGTATATCTTTCTCTCTCGAATTTGCATAACTACTTGCGTTTTTAAGTCACTCATGATTATCTTAACATAAAACTCCGCTGTTTCCGCTTGCTTCTCAACCTCAAGAAACGCATGGTTTCTATTATTATCTATCAGGATTCGAACGGACTTATAAAAATATTCGCTTTAATTAGAATTGCAGTTAGCAATCATCGATTGACACAATAATTATTTATCGTAAAGTAACTAGATCAGAATATAGATTCGTTTAAAAGTAGGCCTAAAGATAGCAATATTGAAAGTTGCATATACCTTGATTCTGACAGGCTGCTCCGAAGAGAGAGGCGTGGGCTCGTGAAAACTGCCGAGTGATAACGGAGGGTGACATTTTCAGAGACTGTCGAAAGGCCGTCTCTGATGCGGACAGATACTACAGGGATTGCGTCTACGACTCATGCGGGTAATTTATATCTGTTCATTGCCGTTGCACAGTCTTCAGATTAATTTTTCTGATTTTTTTATGCCCTGCAAATACACTGAACACATTATTAGGTTATTATGTCAACGCTTAGACCACTCTAAAAGCTGACAGTTAACCCAATAAGGTTTCAATGCTGAGTAGTCTATTGTGTCTTGTTATGTTGTTAGATGCGACTCGGGCGGTGACTGCCACTGTCTGTGTACAGCCATCGCAGCCTTTGCCACAGAATGCTCACGACACGACATTTGCGTCAACTGGAGATCACTCAATCTGTGCCGTTAGTTTTATTCTTTTCATTTCATATGAATCTAAATGGTTGTACAATCTGAACTATAATTGAGTGACGCATTAGTAAGGACTAGGTGTTTAAGTGTTTGAAACGGGCGTGATGTCGTACCTTGAAAAGAGATTGCAGCTTGACCTTTCGAGACCTCCGCCTCTGTTGTTCACAAGGCTATAGCCTAACGTTTGGAAGTCATAACGAAACTGATGTGTAATTAGTGATGTAGGCTACCAAATTTTCTCGTAATAATTAAGGTTTGACTGTTTTGAAAATTTATGGATACTTTCGGATATGCTGTTGATCGTTTTTGAATGTTAACTCAACGCTGTAGTCCACTTACTGTCGCTCTTACAATCATCAGACTAACGTTGATAGATTGCATCTTGACAATGAAGTCTACATCTTATAAATAGGCCTAGGCCTGTTCGAGTTATTGTTATTGTTTCCGTAAGTTAAGAAACTTTGTCTGAAACAACCAAGCCCTGAAACCACTATGCGAAGAGAGGTGGATATATTGGCGAGTGCAAACCCAGGAGTATTGCGTCAAAGTTTGCTGAATTTTGATAATGATATTATATAGGCGTGCTTCACGTAATAGAGATGTTGTTCATTTAATTATGTTTCACTCGTTTGCTTCTGAAATCTTGTCGCTGATTGGCTAATAGTGTTATGTGTTTTTAGCCACTATGTGTCCGACGCCAAAGGTGTACAAGTCGTGCACCCCATCATGCAAGGACACGTGCGATGGAAAGGGAAAAGATCTCGATGATAAATGTGACTCGTACTTCATCGAAGGTTGCTACTGTCCAGAAGGAATGATTGAGGACGGTATGTCTAATATTGTCCATGTTTCATGATAATAATCGTCGTTTGTTGAACATTGAACCATCCAGATGACAGACCGCAACCGGTTATAGTGTGCAGTTATGCAGCTATCTTAATTAGCAACAATCTTAACTACTAACAGAAAAGACAGCCTGCAATTTCACGGTGCGATAATAGCAGCCTACAAGGCACATCTCTCCAAAGAGGTTTCGGTAATCGAACTGAGCTCCTGATCCCCATGCCAGTGTCTTATCTAATGCGCCATCTGGTATCCGCAATAACACAGCATTTAGTTACTTATCGCAGGGCTATAATACTAAAGGGAACCGTCAAGAATAGCGTAAGACACAGGTCACTATCCATGCTAGATCTTGTCAAGTTTGATCTTAATATTGACGACTCCGTGAAAGCAGCATAGCAATGTTAGACAACGTAGTTTGAAATCTATAATGGCATCGCTGACAGAAGTGACCATTCAGTAGCGTTGCCAGTGTGAGTAGCCTACTCCCGAGAGAAAAAAATAGATTTTTGAGGAGATACGCGGGGGATGTAGAATTATATCTAACAAAGAATTTAAACACGGAAAGAGGAGGCAAGACATTCCCAATGGTGTTGCAAATTATTTCGTTTGCGCCAACGTGTTCATTGTTGCATAAAATTGTTGCATCACGTTGTTTACCTGTGCTTGAAACAAGCATGCGACTAAAACTGACCAGAGATGTTATTATGTCATTTTCAGATGACGGCAACTGTCTTCGACAGACAGACTGTCCTTGTGAGCACAATGGTCAAGCGTACCCACCAGGAACGATTGCAGCCATTAACTGTCAGACATGGTAAACTCTCAATCTCTGATTTATATCCATAATTTATAAGAACCCATAAGGTTCTACAATCTGATAAACTACAAGACCTTCATTATACATGTGCGTATACCCCTAAGACGAGATCGTAGGTGCACGCATAATTATATTTTTACAGAAGAGCCAAAACAAAATGGTCACGGTTTTTTTTAGAAAGAGCCTGAATAATGCGCGATCAGGCAATTATAAGCACTGGTATTTTTAAATACATGTTTCTAAATAATGATATGTCTCCGTTTCAAAGCGACCCCGAGGGAAAAGGCAGGATTTGAAACGAGAGAAAGATGCAGAAAGACTCTCATAGAGGATGACAGAGCGAACTGATTGGGGTGGGGAGAGTCCATTCGACAGATAGCGACCTACGCATGCAAAGGATCTGATGTGGATTGAGGGGAACAGAAAAGGTCAAATCGACCAGAAGCTCTAAGACATGCAGCGAAGTGGCAGATTGTTATAGCACCAAAGAGTTCCAATAATAGACTTAAATCGCGGCAAAATGACTTCAGAACTTGGTGGTAAATCTGATGAGTGATGAGCAATGTCGTGCATTGTCATTCGGCTTCGTCATTGTGTTCTGTATTGTGTTGTCTATAACAATAGCACATGCGCCGAAGGTTCGTTCGATTGTACCGGAGTTCCGTGCGAACGACCGGAATGCCAAGCGGACGAATTCCTTTGTGCTGACCAGTCGAAGTGCATCAGCCACAGCTTCAAATGCGACCTTATGGCCGACTGTCCTGACGGTTCAGACGAGGAAGGATGCGGTCAGTTGCAGTTCAATCAATCAATCAATCAATCAATCAATCGATCGATCGATCAACGAATCAATGAATCGAAATTGCTTATTATTCCTAAAGTAGACGAAATATACAAAACATAGAGTTACACGAGTGGTAGGCTATTACAACTGTACCTCATTCGGTGCTGACATCGGCGGCAAGTTTGAGGAACAATAATTATAGGCAGGGATTTGAATTGCGTCTTTTCAGACAATACTTAACGGGATATTCTTCTTAGTAGTAGGTTAGTAGCTGCAGCCTAACGTCACAGTGTGATAACAAAGATCTTTAACGACGCCCTCCACCTTTATCCATGCTTGAGACTGGCACTGAAAGAGAGCAACAGTGGCCGAGTTGGTCTTCTTTTTCATCTCTTAATTTTGAGTCATTTGTTTCCTCTTTGCATGACAAAGGTGTTGAAACCCCTGCCACGGCAGAAACTTGGGTCGAGTTTTCTGCTCTACCCGCGTCCCCTACATATAGCCAAGTCACCTATGCTGGTTACACCGACCGCACATTGAGGGTGGTCAGGTGAGACGACTGATCACCTGTCCTCATATGCAGAGGCTACGACGATGAAATCGCTGACACTTCATACCAATGAATGCCTCAGGGTTATCTAAGGGACTGCTCTTCTTTTTCTTCTTTTTCTTCGTCATCTTTTTCTTCATCATCATCTTCTTCTTTTTCATCATCTTCTTCTTTGCTTTTTCTTCATCTTCTTCTTCATCATCATCATCATCATCATCATCATCATCATCATCATCATCATCATCATCATCATCATCATCATCATCATCGTCGTCGTCGTCATCATCATCATCATCATCATCATCATCATCATCATCATCTTCTTCTTCTTCTTCTTCTTCTTCAAGTATGGTCTCTAGCACGGCAAAAGCACAGTTTTGAATTGAATAAAAAATGCTTCAATAAGAGCCCGGGAAGCAGGTGTAACTCCATTGAGGCGCATTCAAGACCAATTTAAAAAAAACTCGATCCTGCATAATTTCAATTCATGCAAAGGCATCCCTTAATTATTCATAGGATGATCTCGTTAATTAACAGGGGCAGTCTGCAGTCAGACGGAGTTTCAATGCGCTACTCTCGACCAGTGCATATCGAATCAATTGTACTGCGACGGAGAGAATGACTGTCTGGACGGGTCTGACGAACCATTGACCTGCGGTGAGTCTTCATAATTAGAAATAAAACGCTATTGAAGTTTACATTAGAGTAGACCTTAATCATTGATTTATATTTTAGGAACGGAGCATCAAATGGACCAGTCTACTCACACGCTTTAGCAGTAAATTGGTCGAATCAACATAATATTTCTAGGGTTCAAGTGGGCAACGTTTATTTTTCCAGACAAAAGTGTTTATTAATTGCTGAATGCAACATCACCTTGACATCAAACGTAGATTGTTGCAATCACGTGCTTAAAATTAGCAGTCTCTATTTAGAATTGAAAGAGAAAGCTTAAAAATTTAACTCCTTATTTATTCATAAACCAGAGCAAAGTGCGCCTCTGAGTATTTATATATTGAAGAGGCTCCATATAAATTTATGGAATGAATTAATTAGATAGAGGTAGATTGAAACGATGTCCTTGTGATTGTTTCTGGCAGAATTCGTTTGCCAACCGGACTTCTACTTGGAGTGCGCCAACGGTCGTTGCATTCCGTGGGCGTTTCGATGCGATGGCAAAAGCGATTGTGGAAGCGACGACAACACAGATGAAGCGAACTGCACTTGTAAGCAAAAGACCGACTAAACACCGGCGGTTGTTGTTGGCATTGACTTAGGCTATCTCTTTTTAAAGTAAGGAAGTAAGTACTAAGTGGCTCTTACTCGCATCTAACAGGTACACATTTGTTGCATTGTAATAGAACGATCCCATATATTTCAGAATTAGTTTTAGTCAAATTGGAGCAGATTTTAAGTGTTAAAAGGCTGTATGATATTGCCATTGGCTTGCCTCTTATTTTAAGAGAGTAAGTACGTAAATATCCCTTATTTCCTACTACAATCGCACATGCATAGCATTTAATAAAATGATTGCGTCCTACATACATTTTGAAACTAGTTGTAACAGGAACAGATTAAAAGTTACACTAGACTACAGATGCTGCTGCTGCTGCTCGCGAAACTGTTTTTACATAACTTGGAATTAACAAGAAGCCGCAGAATTCACACTAGACCTAAGCATCGCCTACTTTAAGTCAGGAAACCTTATCCACCTATTCACGCCAGTTTTGATAGTTTTCTATTTTTCACAATGGCCTACCCGGATTGTTTCTATTCTATTGCATCAATAATTATTGTAGCCTACTGGTCGACTATTGCTCAAAAATCCATTTAAATATCTTCCTTGCTGACAGAACGCCAAACCATCTTAATCAACTGACCCATGCACGAAATATAATGTACAGTTGAATCAATAGTTGCTCTAGTTGTTGTTGTATAATACACCACCCCAATAATTTAGGGTTCGGTGTCATTCTCGGCCGCTGGCCCGAGGCTCTAGAATTTGTCATTATTCCAAATGATGATCATGATGTATTTAGACTAGCGAGTAGCCTATTAGGCTACACGTCTGAAATATACTGCATTAACTTGTCTCCATAATAAATTAGAAAGATGCCAGTCGTATTGGAACATCTAAAAAATAGACATTCCCAATTATACTTAACATCTGTGGTCGTTTCATCACGAAAAGTAATTTTTTGCGTAGCACAATGTTCGTACGACGAATTTCAATGCCATTCGTCCGGTGCGTGCACACCAAACATCAGACGATGCGACGGTGTTGACGATTGTGGAGACGGTAGCGATGAGATCAACTGCGGTATGTTTGACTACCAATTATATTATTATTATTTTTTATTTTTTTATAATTATTATTATTATTATTATTATTATTATTATTATTATTATTATTATTATTATTATCATTATCGTTACTATTATAATTTATTTTTAATTATTTTTTTGGTCCCGAGGTACATTTGATCCCTCAGGGACTTACACCCTAATTGCTAAGATAAAAACATTATTATTATTATTATTATTATTATTATTATTATTATTATTATTATTATTATTATTATTATTATTATTATTATTATTATTATTATTATTATTATTATTATTATTATTATTATTATTATTATTATTATTATTATTATTATTATTATTATTATTATTATTATTACTACTAGTGGTAGACTGGTAGACTATATAGAAGTAGTAATTTAGTAGCAATATTATTTTCATTATTGAAAACCAAATCAAAGAGGAGGTAGGCCACCAAGACCAAAGGAAATTTCAAGACGATGTAAAGGGTCGATTGTAATGTTCTACCATTTCGATTGCCAAAGATGCGTAAACAGTGTTGAAAGAGTAAAATGGGATTTATCCTATCCATAGTCGATTAGATGTAAGAGAAAAGAAAAGACTCACTTGAGTGGTGAACTCTAAATCCAAAGTGCCTGGGGATGGGAGTGTGGGTGGTGGGGTGGAAGACCCGATTTCACGAGGTAAAGAGGAAGATTCAGAGAAACCAAATCGCTGTAAAGTCTTTGGTAGACGGTATGGTAATGAAAGTTTTGGGAAAGCAATTAAATTTCTTTAAAAATGTGTCCTGATGAATCTGTCTAACAATTATTGTTACATTGATATCGTTTAATATCATGAGTGGAGTTATAACGAATGATCAAAGAATTTTGACGAAGTTACAAAATCCCATCGACTTGTCATTTTTAATTAACAGCTTGCAACATCAGTGTCAATGATCTTGAAGACGGCAAGACACCGTACCTGGAGTTGGATAGTCTACCCGGATTAACAGCGGGAGATCACATCCTAAATGTTGGAGACACTGTTAACGTGGACACCGAATTTAACTTGCATGAGTGCAAGAAATGGTTAGCAAGTTGAAAATGTCGTTTAATCACATAGGCTGCGAACTGTTCATCATCATTGCTACGCATAGGCTTCGAATTGTTCATCTTCATCCATGGCGCACCCTCCAGGGCGGTCCCACTCTTCGAAATATTGTTAGCCATCCCGTTGCTGTATTCACGACTTTATTCACCACTGCTTATGTTTCATCATCCTATAAAATTAATAGGGTATCGTGTTGTAGTTCTAAGTCACGCCCGTCATAACCTTTTCCGTTAGATCTTCATCTGGTAATAGCATCCCATTGCAAATACCTGCTCTAGCAGTTGACTTTGTTCAGCATGCATTTCCCTCAGATCTGATACACTGCTTTAGACTCGTGTGATAGCCATGCGGTCCAGTGCAGCTGGGATCTGTATGATGATCTACAATGTACCTTACCTGTTTCCATTATCTACCATATGATGCTTGCTCACACGAGTGACATCTGGTGACTGGGTTTACAAATAAAATTATTGCTTACTAACGTTTTGGCTTTGATGCTTAAATGAATGCGTAGTTGCTCGTTTGCGTTCATTCACAAATACTCGAGTGAATTCTTACATACGTGCACACGTAGGCCTACATAATTATAATATAAGCACCTCCACTATTCTGTGTCTTTAGCCTACAGTAACTGATGCCGTAAAATTGCTGTAATTTTACAGTGTCTGCAAATAATTGTTGCCCCACTTTTATCTTACGCAGTTTTTCTAATATTATTTCCCTCTGTTATGACGAAATTTCCATGAGTAGGCCTACAGCTGTATTGTCACTGTTCTGTCATACTGAATGCGATAGATGAAATTAAATGAATTTTTTAAAATCGTATTTGCACTTTTCAGCCGCTGTGACGAATCTGGAAAATTCAGATGCTACGTAAGTTTCTTGCTGTCTTAGGTTATTCACTGGCATTTGGCATAGTATGCTCCTACAATCTGTAGCCTATTATAGCTGTGAAGGCGCCACTTTGATATAATTGAATAGACCATTTGCGAAATCTAACGTGCGATTAGATCTCGACTTCTAGTCATGAATACCATGATTGCCATGATTGATGGAAATTTAACACCAAAGTATTGAACTTTATTGTCGCAGTGGTGTTTTAAATTATTAGCAAAGCGACAAATCTTGTTCTTTAGCTTAATGTTGTTTGGAACAGTGAATGAAGTCTCTATACTCTGTCCTTCGAATTGAATATGCTACACGTTTGAGAGATCTTGTAAGGGCGCTACATAAATGTTTCGTTGCAATGCATTACATAAAACACGATTTGGAGAACTTCTCATGGAAGTATTTCTTTGAACTACTCTTTCAAACAATAAAGCCTCAGTGCGCAATATAATTTGCCTGCAACAGTCTTCCAGCAACTATCCAGGAAATCAAGATTCAATCAACTTTTAGCAAACAATTGAAGCTGCTCTTGCTCTCGAGCTCAATACATTTACTCTGACAGTTGGCAATATGCGCGTAAAACATCCTAGAAGTGGCTCGCTTCTGATGACGGTATATAAATAGTCCGAATTGCATTACATTACATTTCGGAGTGAACACTGAATGTAAAAATCATCAATGTTTTGTTCAACTAGCTATGCATGGATGGATAGTTATGTAGACTTGCATGTTTGTGTAATGATTCTAAAGAAATTTGTGTTGGTATATTTGATGCATACCTAACACACATTGCTTCAATTGTTTGGATCAAGGATGTGGACGGTATATGGTTAGACTCGAACAACGCATGTAACAAAATTGAATGCGAGTCTGGAATTCGTACCCAAACTGACCTCACCAAAGAATGCTTTTGTAAATGGGTAGGAAAACGTCGTTCACGTTTAAATCATGATTATTTTATGTTTAAGTCATGATTATTTATTTTTAAAAAGAAATTGTATGTAGCCTAAATGCAATATTTTCCTTGGTTTATCAGGGAGCCACGTGCTATAGCCTAAATAGAAAAATCTGAAATTTGACGTAGCCTACTTGTATTCATAGAACTATATAGGGTCTAGGCTACCAGTTATAGAAGGGGCAACAATCTCTATATAGACGCATTAAACAATTACAATTATGAAAATATTATTATATTATATATTATTATTATATTATTATTTTATTATATATTTTCAAATTAGAACCTGCTTTTTGTGCAATTATTTAATGGCTGTTTCTTCTGTCACTGTCGTCATAATTCACATTGATGCATTTTAAAACGAACTTATAATTATAATTTATTATTATAGGCATAGCACGTCATTAGTGAGTGACGTGACTCACTATATTTCTATTGAGATAAATAATCTGCTATTTCAGGGATCTGTGGTGGCACCTCCACCCGCTTGCTGTTCATGTAATCGTGAGTAGATATTATTTGTCGTCTAGACTGCAAAACTATATCGTAGGATTATTAAGTTTCATTTTAAATTCTACAAAGAATAGTTACCGGTACAGTAGGCTATCTACAAGACGAAATAAGTCTTAATGTAAATAAAACATCACAAAATGCAACTGTATGGCGCCATGTGGGATTCGAATCCTGATAACAGATAGTTCCACACTCTTACCTAGACTACATTCTAAGATAGGCAATAGAAGAGTAGGTCTAGCCTATATAGGGACAACCTGTGTTGACTTTTATGTAACTCCACTTGTAGACTTGCGAAGTTAATTTCTATTTTTTTCCTGCATATTTTAGTCATGGTATGACAATTTAGCGAACTCGAAAGAGTAATCGTAAACGTAATCGTAATCTCCAAAGTTTTAAAGCGCTACTCGAAAGCAAAGCGCGGGGCACAAGCTTATTCACGAGAGCTGCGTTGAGTCAAAACGGATGTCCGTACTAGTAGAGCGTGGTAGTCCGGGTCGAGTTACCATTAGGATTAAGGGGGTGTCGTAGGCGAGTAGGCGCATTTAGAAAGACAAACATAAATTTACGAGCATTGTCGAAGTTCATAGGACCTCGAGTAAGTTTATAGGCCTCCTAGTACTAGCACAGTTATTATTATCTCAAGAGAGAGCAGGGCGGCAGTTCAAGAGCAATTGCGAAATTTGCTAGCCTAGAATATAGCAACCAAACCTCGTTCTCATATCCGAGCGTATACGGCTTTCTCTCTTGACTCCCGAGGTATAGTTCGATCGGTTTTCTAAAATTGAAGCGGTTCTTTCATAATGATAAGTTCATGAGAAAGATAAGATAGATTGCAAATATAGAATAGATTAGAGGGTTAGAATAGATTGCAAGGATAGAACAGGTTACAAAGATAGGATAGATTGCAAGGATAGAACAGGTAACAAAGATAGGATAAATTGCAAGGATAGAACAGGTTACAAAGATAGGATAGATTGCAAGGATAGAACAGGTCACAAAGATAGGATAGATTGCAAGGATAGAACAGGTTACAAAGATAGGATAGATTGCAAGGATAGAACAGGTCACAAAGATAGGAGAGATTGCAAGGATAGAACAGGTAACAAAGATAGGATAGATTGCAAGGATAGAACAGGTTACAAAGATAGGATAGATTGCAAGGATAGAACAGGTTACAAAGATAGGATAGATTGCAAGGATAGAACAGGTTAGAAAGATAGGATAGATTGCAAGGATAGAACAGGTCACAAGGATAGGATAGATTGCAAGGATAGAACAGGTTACAAAGATAGGATAGATTGCAAGGATAGAACAGGTCACAAAGATAGGATAGATTGCAAGGATAGAACAGGTTACAAAGATAGGATAGATTGCAAGGAAACTTTGCAGATGAAATACTGACAAAACTCTGTGTCTGCGTTTCATAAAAATAATACAATACGTTTTGTATTTTTAGCACCGCCAGGAGAAGTTACAACTCGTAAGTGACACTTATCTAATTCACGAAAAGGTTTTCTTTGAATCGAATGACAACTGGGTCTGTGCCTAGCTATGATATAATCATACCGAGTCTGAAATGTTGGTTATTAATAATTAAGATGGACCAAGCAATATTTGTGTTTGCTTCAAACCTGTGTCCTCTTAAAATCGGTGGTCTTAAATACTTTGAATCGCAGACTTGTGTTGGTCTACTAAAGCTTATTTATGACACTGTGCTATTTTCTGCATGCATGAAGTGACAAGAAAACGCAATGAGCCTCATTTATAAGCTTAATACTGTGGTGCCGTATTTTTCATATAATCTGTGACGTAGAAAATCTGACTCCTATAATATTAGGGCGCTAATTTTGCGTGGAGTAACTGAAGTCAATTCTCGTTCCCGTTTTTCAAAAGGCACGTGCGCCACAACCACCTGGTGTTGGGAAAATGAGAAAATTTGAGTCTTAAATACTTACTTAACCAGCAATCAGTTTTGCTAATATCTAGTGGACTTCTTTATGGGACATCACCGCCAACACTGCAATAAAGCCCAACGCCACGTAGAAGCTAAATTATATAAAACTATAGGTATAATAGCCTATGCGTGATATTGTGAAAGCTTTCCCTGCTGTTATCTCCCCTGGTTTGATGGACATTGAAATCCGCGAACAGTAGCCTAAGTAGTAGGCCTATTTAACTCTTGCCCATCACAGTGAACAACTTGTGGCAACAAAAGTAGCAAGCCCCGTTGTCATTCTGTAACTTGTGTCTTTTATTAGCATAGGCTACATACTTCGTTCATGACAATCTAACAGTTAAATAGTACACCACGGTCGTAGTTTACTATAATTTGCTTCGTGCTCTTTACATCTCGATCTACTGGGCCAATAGTCTTGAATGCTCAATTTCCTACGACAAGGAAATGGTCACGGAATGCACACTCATGATTATATTAAAATAATTGAAAAACCTGTCTTGATATTTTAGGTTTAGAGTGTCATTCTTTTAGGCAAATGATTCTTTTTTGTCTCAAAGTTTTACTCTAGACGTTGTTTGCATACCCGTCGTTTCAGGTCTGCCGTTGCTCTTAGTCCGGCTATCGTATAATCATGTTTGGCTATAAAAACACTGGCTCTTAAAATAATAATCCAAATATGGCAGATTATGTACACACAACGATCTGAATGCTGAACCCAACAATGTGGAGTAGTCGATGGACTGCATTCATCTTTATAGGTTACCTCCACCCGGTTCTTTGTGTAAACTCATGAACTCGATCATCTAGGATAAATTATAACAACCAAACTACGTTCTCAAATTCGAGCGTAGGTCTACTCTTTTGATTCTGGAGATATTGTACGATCGATTTTCTAAATTGAAGCGGTCCTTTGTAATGTCAAGTTCATAGGAAGGATAGAATAGATTGCAAAGATAGAATAGATTACAAGTACAGGATAGATTGCAGGGGTGCAAAGATAGAAACACTTTGCAGATGAAATGCTGACAAAACTCTGTGACTGCATTTCATAAATACAATGCGTTTATATTCTTAGCACGTCCAGGAGCAACGACAACGCGTAAGTGAAACTTATCTAATTCACGGTTTTCTTTGAAGTAATTCATAATTAAGTCGCTATGCAGATAATAATGTAATGACGCCGAGTCTGAAACGTTGGCTATAATAATTGCTGATTAATATCGACCCAGTTGTCTGGAATGGACTCCCACAGGAATCTGGTGTTCCTTTACTGAAGCTTATTTATAACACCGTAAAATTTTGTGCATGCGTGAAATGACCCAAAACGCAATCAGCTCCATTTATTTTATATCGATATTCTATTCATTAAAATATTGGTCGCTCATTAACAAGACAAAAAGAAGTAAATATAATAGAGCATTGCCAGCAAAGTGCAGCTGCCTGTATAGCGCCAAATGAAAGACAGTATAGTCTATGTGTCAGTAATACGAATTTCCTTGATATAGCCTATATATACGGAGATATATATATAATGTTACACTGTGTACGTAATTATATATATGCATTATATAATTAGGCCTGTATATATATAAATATCTGCACATATTTCTATAAGCTATATGCTACTATAATTTGTTTCGTGTTCTTTTCATCTCGATCTGTACGGCGCCTAGTCGCGAATGCTCAATCTCGTAGGACAAAGAAATGAGCACAGAATGCAAACAGTTACTGATGATTATGTTAACATCATTGAAAGACGTGTGCTGCTAGTTTAGGTTTAGAGTGTCATTCTATGAGGCAAATGATTATTGTTTTCTCAAAGTTTTACTCTAGACGTTGTTTACAGTCCACGCTTTCATAGGCCCGCCGATGCATGGCCCTGTTATCGTATAATCATGTTTGGCTATAATCACACTGGCTCCTGCACACAGTGCACAGCCTAATATAGGCCTAATGTAGTAAACAACAGATTAGAAATAATGTGTTTTCTGTTTCAGCCAAAAGGACTAGACCACCACGTAAGATTTAAATATCCTTATCTGCCGCACCCTTTGTCAAACAAAATAGTAAATCGTCTTTAAATTTGATGGCTATCGCATTAAGGAAATCGACTACTTTAGTCAGAGTATATTCTTTTAACTCCAACGGTGTCAGTGTGCTACAAACTTAGTCGAGCGCTTCTGAAAGCCTTTTTGTAAATGGTAATGAAACACTAGTGAGGTATTGTGTCTGTTACAACTCTGATTATAGCCCGAAAGTGTGAACCAATTAACTTTATGGCATGTCGAATAGGGAGTCCACTTAGTTCTATTTCCTCTTACTGCAACGATGAAGAATCGATTCTTCTCTGTGGTTGTGGCTGTGGTCTGGAATCGGCTTCCTTTAGAGCAATGTGTACAACTCTAATAGAATCCAAATAAATACCAGACTCTACCAGAATCCTTCATCAACAAATTTGAAACTATTCTTTTGGGCGCACTGCATCGGGAGCGCTTCTGACTAGTTTCCGTGAAGAGACGCTATATATATGTATGTATATTTATATGTTCCCGAATGTCTATGCCGTTTCATTGCGAGTTCTTTTTCCATTGAGACAAATACAATTCTTGTTATACAGATGTCAATCGTACATTGATAAACACTTAATAGCGTGCAAAGTCTCGAATAATATCAACGGACATTGATGACTTTGATTTGTAACAGACTTCCCCATTGATCCATTGGCAAACGTAACAGACCTCTTTCTAAAATACCTCTACCTCAAATTCTGTAATGCTCTAAATTCGCTATTTGCTGCGCGTGCTGTCATTTGACCTTGCAAAATTTAACATCTGTCAACTTTTTCATATGTTTAATTGTATTTACTTTTTTCTACTAGCCTCGACACCTAGGTATACTGGTACACCAACAGGTAGGTTTACTTGATGGCTTCTGTAGAAGTGTAGTCTGCATTTTATATATCGTCGAGTATTTAATTTCTTCGAACGCCTTTCTGTCGCAAATTACCAGGCATAAAGTTTTCATCACAACTAAGAGCAATATTATCATGCTCTTATATTAATCTACGGAGCCGAGTGAACCTGCGCGACAACGTTAGAGTGGCGACAAGGAACGTGCAGACACTCTACCAAGCCGGGAAATTGGCAAATGTCATTGGAGAAATGAGAAGAGGAAGAGTCGAGATAAGATGGATGGATGACGTGGAGGAATGGATGGAATGGATATCATGAGGAACAGATAGCAATGGAGGAAGATGGCGTCGTCGACTCTGATCCCCGATCCGAAGCAAGCGGGATGGCCACGACGACGACGACTTATAATAATAATCAAAATCTGGCAGATTATGTACACATAGCGAACTGAATGCTGAACCCAACAATAAGGATTTGTCGATGGACAAATCTTTATAAGTTGCCTCCACTCGGTTCTTTGTGTAAACTCAGGAACTCGATCATCTATGATATATAGCAACCAGACTACGTTCTCAAATTCGAGCGCAGGTCTACTCTTTAGATTCTGTAGATAAAGTACGATCGGTTTTCTAAAACTGAAGCGGTTCTTTTGTAGTGTCAAGTTCATTGGAACGATAGGATAGATTGCAAAGATAGAATAGATTAGAAGGATAGGATGGATTGCAAGGGTGCAAGGATCGGAACACTTAGCGTATGAAATGCTGACGGAAGTGTGTCTACGTTTCATTAAAAAATACGTTTATACTTTTAGCACCGACAGGAACAGTGACAACCAGTAAGTGAAACTTATCTAATTCACGGTTTTATCTGAAGTATTTGACAATTAAGTCGGTATGCTGATATAATGTAATGACGCCGAGTCTGAAACGTTAGTTATAATTACTGATTGTCATCGACCCAGTTGCCTGGAATGGGGTCCCACTGGAGCTGCGTCTACTTCCTGGTGTTTCTTACTGAAACTTTTTTAGCAATTCTACTCAAAAGTGTCTTTTGTGCCGCGGTAGAGTTTGGAGCGTTTCAGAGTAGTCCCGTTGAAGAAGCGCTATATAAAATATTGAATGAATGAATGAATTAATTCATTAGAAGGACCAAGCAATATCTGTCGCTCTGCTTTTGCTTCAAACATGTGTTCTGTTAAAATCGGTGATTTTCAAAGTTTGCACCGGTGTCCTTTATTGGAGCTTATTTATAACACCGTAATACTTTCTTAAATGAGGTCTCAAAGGAGTACGGTTTTGAAATACGTATAAAAAAGAAAAAAGTTATGGTAGTATCCAAAACGAGAGAAACAATTCAGATCGCCTGCAATGGGGAACCTCTAGAACAGGTTGAGGCTTTCCGCTACCTGGGAGCATTGATAGATGACACTGGAGACGGAAGCCGAGGAATCATGGCTAGATCGGGGATGGGTCGGACGGCGATGGGGTCACTGGACTGCCTGTGGAAAGATCGTTCGGTCGGGAATGCGCTGAAGAGGAGGGTTATGGAGGCGATGGTGTGGTCGGTGGCATTGTATGGAAGTGAGGCATGGACCCTGAAGGCGGCGGATAGAAGGAGATTGACGGCATTTGAGATGATGACGTATAGAAGAATGATGCAGATCGATTGGAGGGAACACAGAACAATGCCTCGATTTTGGCGGAGTTTCGGCCGAAACAGAGACTGCTGGGGAGGGTGCAAAAAAGGAAACTGCGATACTTCGGACACCTGATGAGTGCAGACAGCATATCGACACTGCTAATACAAGGACGAATTGAGGGTACCAGAGCACGGGGAAGGCCAAGGAGGCGCTGGATGGACGATGTCTGTGACTGGGCTGGACTATCACCTGTGCAGGGCTTTTTTAACGTGCAGTTGTACACAAAATGTGCAGTTCTAAATGTATTTGTGCAGTAGTAGAAGCACTTCTGTACAGTTAAAAGTAGCAAAAGAGGTAATTTTCCTCCGATTGGAAGTAAATTACCATGGATGATGGGAAAGGAAAGAAGGGGTTGTGCAGTTCTAAAAATTCCTTCAAAACAGCCCTGCACCTGTGGACTGTGTCAGACGGGCGCAGGACAGAGAGGAATGGAGAAAGCTGCTGTAGTTGCCTCTGGTCTCCGACCCTCATAAATGAGGATGGACAGCATCATCATCATCAATACTTTCTGCATGCGTGAAATGACACGAAAACCCAGGCAGTTCCATTTATTTTATATCAATATTTCATTCATCAAATAATGGTCGCATATTAACAAGGCGAAAGAAGTAAATAAAAGAGACACAGGACAGTTGCTGTACACCTGCCTGTATATTAGCACACAAATTAATGTTGGAGAGCATAGTTTACATGAAGGTTTCTTTAATACAAAATTCTTTGATATAAATATACACAAGCATTGATATATAGCCTACAGTGTATACGTAATTATATTTACGTATCATAAATATTATATATGATTAAGTGCGGAGAATTTCATAAGCTATAATTATATAATTATAATAGGCTACTATAATTTGTTTCGTGTTCTTTTCATCTCGATCTATATACCGGGCCAATTCGCGAGTGCTCAATCTCGTAGGACAAAGAAATGATCACAGAATGCAAAGAGTTACTGATGATTATGTTAACATCATTAAAAGACGTTTGCTGATATTTTAGGTTTAGAGTGTCATTCTTTGGGGCAAATGATTATTACTTTCTCAGAGCTTTACTCTAGACTTTGTTTGCATCCCGGTCTTTTGTAGGACCGCCGTTGCTCATAGTCCTGCTATCCTATGATCATGCTTGGCTATAAAAACACTGGCTCTTATAATGATAATCCAAATCTGGCAGATTATGTACACACAACGATCTGAATGCTGAACCCAACAATGTGGAGTAGTCGATGGACTGCATTCATCTTTATAGGTTACCTCCACCCGGTTCTTTGTGTAAACTCAGGAACTCGATCACCTAGGATATTATAACAACCAAACTACGTTCTCAAATTCGAGCGTAGGTCTACTCTTTTGATTCTGGAGATATAGTACGATCGATTTTCTAAATTGAAGCGGTCCTTTGTAATGTCAAGTTCATAGGAAGGATAGAATAGATTGCAAAGATAGAATAGATTACAAGTACAGGATAGATTGCAGGGGTGCAAAGATAGAAACACTTTGCAGATGAAATGCTGACAAAACTCTGTGACTGCATTTCATAAATACAATGCGTTTATATTCTTAGCACGTCCAGGAGCAACGACAACGCGTAAGTGAAACTTATCTAATTCACGGTTTTCTTTGAAGTAATTCATAATTAAGTCGCTATGCAGATAATAATGTAATGACGCCGAGTCTGAAACGTTGGCTATAATAATTGCTGATTAATATCGACCCAGTTGTCTGGAATGGACTCTCACAGGAATCTGGTGTTCCTTTACTGAAGCTTATTTATAACACCGTAAAATTTTGTGCATGCGTGAAATGACCCAAAACGCAATCAGCTCCATTTATTTTATATCAATATTCTATTCATCAAAATAATGGTCGCTCATTAACAAGACAAAAAGAAGTAAATATAATAGAGCATTGTCAGCAAAGTGCAGCTGCCTGTATAGCGCCATATAAAAGACAGAATAGTCTATGTGTCATCAATACGAATTTCCTTGATAGGCCTATAGGCTATATATACGGAGATATATATAATTTTACATTGTCTACGTAATTATATGTACGCATTAAATAATTAGGTGTGTATATATATAAATATCTGCACATATTTCTATAAGCTATATGCTACTACAATTTGTTTCGTGTTCTTTTCATCTCGATCTGTACGGCGCCTAGTCGCCAATGCTCAATCTCGTAGGACAAAGAAATGAGCACAGAATGCAAACAGTTACTGATGATTATGTTAACATCATTGAAAGACGTGTGCTGCTAGTTTAGGTTTAGAGTGTCATTCTATGAGGCAAATGATTATTGTTTTCTCAAAGTTTTACTCTAGACGTTGTTTACAGTCCACGCTTTTATAGGCCCGCCGATGCATGGCCCTGTTATCGTATAATCATGTTTGGCTATAATCACACTGGCTCCTGCACACAGTGCACAGCCTAATATAGGCCTAATGTAGTAAATAACAGATTAGAAATAATGTGTTTTCTGTTTCAGCCAAAAGGACTAGACCACCACGTAAGATTTAAATATCCTTATCTGCCGCACCCTTTGTCAAACAAAATAGTAAATCGTCTTTAAATTTGATGGCTATCGCATTAAGGAAATCGACTACTTTAGTCAGAGTATATTCTTTTAACTCCAACGGTGTCAGTGTGCTACAAACTTAGTCGAGCTCTTCTGAAAGCCTTTTTGTAAATGGTAATGAAACACTAGTGAGGTATTGTGCCTGTTACAACTCTGATTATAGCCCGAAAGTGTGAACCAATTAACTTTATGGCATGTCGAATAGGGAGTCCACTTAGTTCTATTTCCTCTTACTGCAACGATGAAGAATCGATTCTTCTCTGTGGTTGTGGCTGTGGTCTGGAATCGGCTTCCTTTAGAGCAATGTGTACAACTCTAATAGAATCCAAATAAATACCAGACTCTACCAGAATCCTTCATCAACAAATTTGAAACTATTCTTTTGGGCGCACTGCATCGGGAGCGCTTCTGACTAGTTTCCGTGAAGAGACGCTATATATATGTATGTATATTTATATGTTCCCGAATGTCTATGCCGTTTCATTGCGAGTTCTTTTTCCATTGAGACAAATACAATTCTTGTTATACAGATGTCAATCGTACATTGATAAACACTTAATAGCGTGCAAAGTCTCGAATAATATCAACGGACATTGATGACTTTGATTTGTAACAGACTTCCCCATTGATCCATTGGCAAACGTAACAGACCTCTTTCTAAAATACCTCTACCTCAAATTCTGTAATGCTCTAAATTCGCTATTTGCTGCGCGTGCTGTCATTTGACCTTGCAAAATTTAACATCTGTCAACTTTTTCATATGTTTAATTGTATTTACTTTTTTCTACTAGCCTCGACACCTAGGTATACTGGTACACCAACAGGTAGGTTTACTTGGTGGCTTCTGTAGAAGTGTAGTCTGCATTTTATATATCGTCGAGTATTTAATTTCTTCGAACGCCTTTCTGTCGCAAATTACCAGGCATAAAGTTTTCATCACAACTAAGAGCAATATTATCATGCTCTTATATTAATCTACGGAGCCGAGTGAACCTGCGCGACAACGTTAGAGTGGCGACAAGGAACGTGCAGACACTCTACCAAGCCGGGAAATTGGCAAATGTCATTGGAGAAATGAGAAGAGGAAGAGTCGAGATAAGATGGATGGATGACGTGGAGGAATGGATGGAATGGATATCATGAGGAACAGATAGCAATGGAGGAAGATGGCGTCGTCGACTCTGATCCCCGATCCGCAGCAAGCGGGATGGCCACGACGACGACGACTTATAATAATAATCAAAATCTGGCAGATTATGTACACATAGCGAACTGAATGCTGAACCCAACAATAAGGATTTGTCGATGGACAAATCTTTATAAGTTGCCTCCACTCGGTTCTTTGTGTAAACTCAGGAACTCGATCATCTATGATATATAGCAACCAGACTACGTTCTCAAATTCGAGCGCAGGTCTACTCTTTAGATTCTGGAGATAAAGTACGATCGGTTTTCTAAAATTGAAGCGGTTCTTTTGTAGTGTCAAGTTCATTGGAACGATAGGATAGATTGCAAAGATAGAATAGATTAGAAGGATAGGATGGATTGCAAGGGTGCAAGGATCGGAACACTTAGCGTATGAAATGCTGACGGAAGTGTGTCTACGTTTCATTAAAAAATACGTTTATACTTTTAGCACCGACAGGAACAGTGACAACCAGTAAGTGAAACTTATCTAATTCACGGTTTTATCTGAAGTATTTGACAATTAAGTCGGTATGCTGATATAATGTAATGACGCCGAGTCTGAAACGTTAGTTATAATTACTGATTGTCATCGACCCAGTTGCCTGGAATGGGGTCCCACTGGAGCTGCGTCTACTTCCTGGTGTTTCTTACTGAAACTTTTTTAACAATTCTACTCAAAAGTGTCTTTTGTGCCGCGGTAGAGTTTGGAGCGTTTCAGAGTAGTCCCGTTGAAGAAGCGCTATATAAAATATTGAATGAATGAATGAATTAATTCATTAGAAGGACCAAGCAATATCTGTCGCTCTGCTTTTGCTTCAAACATGTGTTCTGTTAAAATCGGTGATTTTCAAAGTTTGCACCGGTGTCCTTTATTGGAGCTTATTTATAACACCGTAATACTTTCTTAAATGAGGTCTCAAAGGAGTACGGTTTTGAAATACGTATAAAAAAGAAAAAAGTTATGGTAGTATCCAAAACGAGAGAAACAATTCAGATCGCCTGCAATGGGGAACCTCTAGAACAGGTTGAGGCTTTCCGCTACCTGGGAGCATTGATAGATGACACTGGAGACGGAAGCCGAGGAATCATGGCTAGATCGGGGATGGGTCGGACGGCGATGGGGTCACTGGACTGCCTGTGGAAAGATCGTTCGGTCGGGAATGCGCTGAAGAGGAGGGTTATGGAGGCGATGGTGTGGTCGGTGGCATTGTATGGAAGTGAGGCATGGACCCTGAAGGCGGCGGATAGAAGGAGATTGACGGCATTTGAGATGATGACGTATAGAAGAATGATGCAGATCGATTGGAGGGAACACAGAACAATGCCTCGATTTTGGCGGAGTTTCGGCCGAAACAGAGACTGCTGGGGAGGGTGCAAAAAAGGAAACTGCGATACTTCGGACACCTGATGAGTGCAGACAGCATATCGACACTGCTAATACAAGGACGAATTGAGGGTACCAGAGCACGGGGAAGGCCAAGGAGGCGCTGGATGGACGATGTCTGTGACTGGGCTGGACTATCACCTGTGCAGGGCTTTTTTAACGTGCAGTTGTACACAAAATGTGCAGTTCTAAATGTATTTGTGCAGTAGTAGAAGCACTTCTGTACAGTTAAAAGTAGCAAAAGAGGTAATTTTCCTCCGATTGTAAGTAAATTATTGTAACGTCTCCGTTTTTATGCTTATTTTAGCGGGTAATTGAAAATGTACTGCATTTAAATGATCTGTTCAAAAAGACACCAATTCTTTATAAATGTATGATATAATTGAAACTATTAAATACACAATACAATTACGCAATATTCCTATTTACTTATTTGGCGTATCACTAATTATAACTATCTAAATGCTTATCTGTGTTCCACAGTTGAGATATATGACATATCGTTTCTGTAGTGTAAAACGGCCTTGAAATAATTCTGCAGATCCTCTGTAGATATACTGTATGAAGATAAGCAACCCGGTGCTATATTTGAAGAAATAGTTCTGCAGATTCTCTGTAGATATACTGTATGAAGACAAGCAACCCAGTGCTATATTTGAAGAAGGATAATGAGATACTGCCAAGCTGTGAATCCAGATCGAATACCAGACAAGACAATATTCAATACTTCCGTAGCATCAAATTATCACACTCCAACCAATGAGAATTTCCTTCCCAATTGAAAATGACCTTGAAATGTCAACCAGAGATAACGAGCCCAAAATCGTTTCTCAACACACGAATATCGTCTCACCAACCGTCACGATCACAATGTAGACTTCACGGACGTTAGAGTTCGCAACTTCGAATTTCTAAATCGCCTCTACTCTCACACGAATGCCTCGTACTGTTTTACGACCAGATACGAGCATAATCATCATCCTCACCATTGAATAAACTTCAAATGAATTGCCAGCCACAACTGGACAACCATCTTTCTCAATGTTCATGTAAGGAATCTACCGTTTATGTCAAATTTCAATGACGTGGCTGTTTCCATTCAATTCTGTCCGTTACGCTCATTTCGATGCTTTTTATTGGTTACGCGTCGATGCAAATGTTTTTCGCTTACGTAAGCGTCCGTAGTAACTGCTTGACGTCACTATGACTGCCTCGCTCATATACGCAAGATTCGTGGTCTCCTAGTTACTAATCCACTAGACGCCAAATTATTAATCTAGATACGCCGACTAAATTATCTAGCTTAACTCCTACTTAGAATTAACATATAATATCAGACAAGTTAGTTTGATAGATAATAGCGATTTAATACGCTACAAATACCCCTCCTTCAAAAGTCTGTAATCAGGCTTTACAATCTCACCTAATTATCTATCAACTAAATTTCTATGAACTTCCTTATTCTATCTTACACAACAATACAACATTACTGAACTTCTTCTTATCTATATTATTATAATACATTACTAATATATTTAAGTACTATGTAATTCCTCTACTCAAATAATCAGACATAACATTATTGCTTCCCTTGATATATCGTATCGTAAAGCAATAATTTTGAAGTGCTAGACTCCACCTCATGACTCTCGCATTTCTCATTCTCCCTTCCTTCATGTACTGTAGTCCGCAGTGGTCTGTCTCAATCACAAACTGCTTTCCACACAAGTACCTGTCAAACCGACTAATCCCCCACATTATCGCTAGACATTCTCTCTCCTCAACTGAATATCTCGTCTCTCTTTCCAATAGTTTCCTACTCGCATATGCAATCGGGTGGTTTATCCCTTCATACTGCTGTATCAGGACACAACCTATTCCTCTTCCTGATGCATCCGTTTGAATCACGAATTCCTTCTCCAAGTTTGGTAACTTTAGTATTGGTGTCTTAGCAAGTGCTGCTTTCAGCTTACTAAAACTCTCTTCCAATTCCTCGTTCCAATCAACATTATTAGCTGCTGACTTCTTTGTCAAGTCACTTAATGGTGCCATCAGCTCAGCACAATGCGGAATAAACTTTCTGTAATAGTTTATTGCTCCCAAAAAGCTTCTTATCTGTTTCTTCGTTTTCGGTTGTGGCATCTCCACAATCTTATCTATCGATTCTCCTTTAGGGCTAATGTCGTCGTTATTTAACGTATGACCCAAGAAATCTATGCGTCCATAGCCTAATGAACATTTCTTTGGTTTCAAAGTTAGGTGAGCATCTCTCACTCTTTGAAAAAATTCTCGTAAAATCTTCATATGTTTAGTCCATCCTTCTGTATGAGCTAGTATGTCATCAACATAACTCTCCAGATTCTCGGTTCCATGCAAAATCTTCCTTATCAGTCTGTTATAGCTTGAAGCACTATTTACCAATCCAAATGGTAGAACGTTGAATTTATACAACCCACTTGCACAAATGAAAGTCGTATAATCTTTTGATTCTTCGCTCATTGGAATTTGCCAATACCCTTTGCAAAAATCAAACTTGCTATATATTTTGCTACCACTCAGTTTATTGAAGATATCCTCGTTTGACATCATCGGCTCTGGATCAAAAACTGTCACTTTGTTCAATTGTTTATAGTTGCAGCAAAGTCTATTGCTTCCATCAGCTTTCTTAACAACAACAAGCGGTGCTGCGTATGCTGCTTCTGATCTTTCTATTATTCCATTCTCTAACATTATCTCAATTTCCTTATCAATTTCAGATTGTAGATGATACGGTGTTGGATATGCTTTCATCCTAACAGGTTCATCACTCGTAAGATGAATCTCGTGTTTCACCATGTCAGTTCTTCCTGGTTTATCTGTAAATATGTCTTGATATTCTCTCAGTAATTTCTCTAATTCACCTCTCTGTTCATCTTCTAATTGTGGATTAATATCAACATCCTTGTATGTCTCAGTTTGCTTACTGACATACAGGTTTAATATCTCCTCCTCTTCGTCTTCACCTTCTCTACCATCATGTACAATAGCCGACACGTATGCTATTGTCTCAGAACCTGACAATTCTTCTTCACTCCTCTCATAATATTTCTTCAGTATGTTGATGTGGTATGTTTTCAGTTTTCCACCATCAACCTCAACTTTATAATCGTAATCTCCGATTTTCCCTCTGACAACAAATGGTCCTTGCCATTTCACAAGCATCTTATTATTACAACTCGGCAGTAACAATAGGACTTTATCACCTATCTCCAGTTTTCTATATCGTGCCTTTTTATCGTAATACTTCTTGTTCTTCGCATTAGCTTTGTGAATTGCTTTCTGCGCCATGTTACACGTTTCCTCTATACGCTCTCGTAGATCTGTCATATATGTGTACACATCCTTCACCTCGTCTTCCACTTTTTCATTTGTCCACAGTTCCTTCAATATCTGTACCGGACCTCTACATGATCTTCCGAAGATTAATTCGAAAGGCGTGTATCCGTGACTCTCGTGTACAGTATCTCGTAATGCGAAAAGTAGTGGTGCCAAGTACCTGTCCCACTCTTTTACTTGTTCACCTATCAGTTTTCTCAGTGTAGTCTTAATCGTTCCATTAAGACGTTCTACACAACCGTTTCCCATCGCGTGGTACGGACTTGTCATCGTGTGCTTGATCAACAACATTTTGTTTACTTCGGCCATTAGTTCTGACGTAAATTGGCTTCCTCTATCTGTATGAATTCTTTGTGGTACGCCCATCCGACAGTAAAAGTTAAACAAGGCTTCCGCCACTTCCTCGGTACTTATTCCTTTCAACGGTATCGCTTCAGGATACCTGGTGCTTAAGTCGATGATCGTTAATACATAACGATATCCTCTAATAGACATTGGCTCTATGGCTCCTATGATGTCTACACAGACATGCTTAAACGGTACATCCAGCACTGGAAGATGTCCCATCGGTGCCTTGTAGTTCACTTTCTTGTCTACTGCTTTCTGGCATACATCGCAACTTAATATGTATCGCCGAACTTCTTGGTTTATTCCTGGCCAATAAAATTCATTCACAATTTTATCGTGAGTCTTCTTCATGCCTAGATGAGCTGACAGTAGCGAGTTATGTGCTACAGCTAGAACTTTGTTTCTCAACTGTTTCGGAACCATCAACTGCCACTTCGCTTCATCTTTCAATACTTCCTTCCATCTCCGGTACAACAATCCATCTTTCTTTACGTACAGCACTTTTTCTGTACTCTTCTCATCGCCATTCCACTCAGATGCTTTATCCCAGTAACTCTTCAATGTTTCATCTGTCTTCTGTAATTCCTTTATTTCTTTTGTGGTTATATTTAGGTCGGGCATTTCTGTGACCTTGAGTGGTTTATATTTCACCACTTTCTTCGACTCAGCTCTCGTTTCTATCGCTGCTGTCGTTTGATGTGCGTCACTGTTCATGACGTCATCACTTCCAACTTTCTCTATTACGTCATCATATTCCGTGCTCATTTCATCACTCTCAAATCTTACTGTCTTCTTGGCATCTTGCCAACGTGAATTAGCATTCACATTTCTCTTGAGTATTCCTTTATACTCAACTTTTTCTTGTTTCTCACTCATAATCGTCTCATTCACTTTCTCTCCTTTGTCACAATTAATTATATTTTCATCCGTGTTCTCATTCGTTACTGTATATTTTAACCCTCTCACGCGTCCAATAATTATCGGCTTTACTGGTTCATCCATAACCATTGCCTCAACTTCACCAGTAAAATACTCGCTCTCAATGTTTACATTGGCTGTAGGAAAACACCTTAAGCTCCCATCAACTAGGATGCAGTGCGTTTCCTTCCCAGTCAAATCACTATCCTTGATTAGCGATCTCCTCACGATACATGTACTCGCTCCAGAATCGTAAAGACAATTGGCGTCTACGCCATTGACCTTCGCTTGACATTCGTCTATACTTTCAATGTCAATGCAACCATCTTTCCGTTCTGTAACTACCGTACTTGCTGATACACATGGCACTTCCTCTTTATCTTTCCTATCCTTGGGTTCTATTGTTCTGTCAACTTCATTTGATTTCGTATTTTCATTCGTCTGTACAGCCCTGTCCGCTCTATTCTCATAAATCTGTACTGCTGCAGCTGTGTGTTTAACAAACCCTTTGTTAAACACTTTAGTTTTATACACACAGTCAAATGCTTTATGCCCAAATCGGCGGCAAATAGAACATTCGACCTTACGTCCTGTCACTGGTCCTCTATTCATATTTCCCGGAAATCTCTCTTTGGATTTCTCTTCAAATAACTTTCCATTACCTCTGTCATTATCAAATCTCCCTTGAGGTTTCACAGAATTCTCGGCATACTTGTACCCTTGAGATTCACTGTAGGACTTCGCACATATCCATTTGTCCTTTAAACTCATTTTATCCCTCTCCTTATCCCGTTCATCTCTTAATTCTATCTCTCGCAATCCCGCTTGGATCTCAAGCATCCTAAATTTGAAGTCTCTCTCTTTCGACTGCCTCATTTCATCAACCTCACGTTGAAGTCTCGATTTGTTCGCCTGATATTCACATTCCAGCCTAGCATCACTCACTTCTCGTGCAAGTTTCACTTCGTTCGACTCACATTCACGCTCAAGTCTGGCCTCGTTCTTTTCTGCTTCACGTGCAAGCCTAATATCATCCGCTTCACGTAGCTTTTCGGCTATTTTACTTTCGGCCAGCTTTTTCTCTTCTTCCATTATCTTCATTTTACTCCTTAGATCTGCTACTTCTTTTGCGCATTCCTCTGCTTTCCTTTGTCTGAAGTTGTCGTATTTGTATCTGACAAACTCTTCCAGATCCTCTCCTTCCAACCAAATTGTACGGCCAAGATCAAACCACTGTTTAAATTCTGTGACTGTCATCTTACTCACTTACTTTGTTAAGTAGTAATAAATTTAACGCTCAACTATGCGCTATATAATTTCACACTCGCTTATAATAATTATTAAAATTATTAAGCGTCACACTAGTGCTCCCTCTTAACGTGATACAATCTCTGGTGTATGTTACGCAATAAGGATTATCGCACCGACTCTAATGCTTAAAATCTATACACGCGCGGCGCTTGGCGTTGCGCTGTGCTTAACAATTTCCAAATAGATCGTCATTTTAATTAGCTTTGTCTCTTCAATATAAATGTCAGTAAAGTTCAATCTAATCAACAATAATATTGTCAATTTTATCCCGGACGCGAGCACCCCATTTGTAACGTCTCCGTTTTTATGCTTATTTTAGCGGGTAATTGAAAATGTACTGCATTTAAATGATCTGTTCAAAAAGACACCAATTCTTTATAAATGTATGATATAATTGAAACTATTAAATACACAATACAATTACGCAATATTCCTATTTACTTATTTGGCGTATCACTAATTATAACTATCTAAATGCTTATCTGTGTTCCACAGTTGAGATATATGACATATCGTTTCTGTAGTGTAAAACGGCCTTGAAATAATTCTGCAGATCCTCTGTAGATATACTGTATGAAGATAAGCAACCCGGTGCTATATTTGAAGAAATAGTTCTGCAGATTCTCTGTAGATATACTGTATGAAGACAAGCAACCCAGTGCTATATTTGAAGAAGGATAATGAGATACTGCCAAGCTGTGAATCCAGATCGAATACCAGACAAGACAATATTCAATACTTCCGTAGCATCAAATTATCACACTCCAACCAATGAGAATTTCCTTCCCAATTGAAAATGACCTTGAAATGTCAACCAGAGATAACGAGCCCAAAATCGTTTCTCAACACACGAATATCGTCTCACCAACCGTCACGATCACAATGTAGACTTCACGGACGTTAGAGTTCGCAACTTCGAATTTCTAAATCGCCTCTACTCTCACACGAATGCCTCGTACTGTTTTACGACCAGATACGAGCATAATCATCATCCTCACCATTGAATAAACTTCAAATGAATTGCCAGCCACAACTGGACAACCATCTTTCTCAATGTTCATGTAAGGAATCTACCGTTTATGTCAAATTTCAATGACGTGGCTGTTTCCATTCAATTCTGTCCGTTACGCTCATTTCGATGCTTTTTATTGGTTACGCGTCGATGCAAATGTTTTTCGCTTACGTAAGCGTCCGTAGTAACTGCTTGACGTCACTATGACTGCCTCGCTCATATACGCAAGATTCGTGGTCTCCTAGTTACTAATCCACTAGACGCCAAATTATTAATCTAGATACGCCGACTAAATTATCTAGCTTAACTCCTACTTAGAATTAACATATAATATCAGACAAGTTAGTTTGATAGATAATAGCGATTTAATACGCTACAATTACCATGGATGATGGGAAAGGAAAGAAGGGGTTGTGCAGTTCTAAAAATTCCTTCAAAACAGCCCTACACCTGTGGACTGTGTCAGACGGGCGCAGGACAGAGAGGAATGGAGAAAGCTGCTGTAGTTGCCTCTGGTCTCCGACCCTCAGAAATGAGGATGGACAGCATCATCATCATCAATACTTTCTGCATGCGTGAAATGACACGAAAACCCAGGCAGTTCCATTTATTTTATATCAATATTTCATTCATCAAATAATGGTCGCATATTAACAAGGCGAAAGAAGTAAATAAAAGAGACACAGGACAGTTGCTGTACACCTGCCTGTATATTAGCACACAACTTAATGTTGGAGAGCATAGTTTACATGGAGGTTTCTTTAATACAAAATTCTTTGATATAAATATACACAAGCATTGATATATAGCCTACAGTGTCTACGTAATTATATTTACGTATCATAAATATTATATATGATTAAGTGCGGAGAATTTCATAAGCTATAATTGAAGGGCTTGGAGCAATAACAAGGTAAGTCGACATACCGGTGTCTTGCGAAACAGTATGCCAGCGTGTGCGGAAGACAGTAATCTATCTACCCTGTGAATTTTGCGCAGATCTGAATATTTTTGAGCGTCATTTCGCAAAAGAAAGTTATATCGACATAACATGTTATTGTTCCCACGGCAGATTTCGTCCATATCTCTAATGCAATATCCCGGTATGACGACATACATGCTTTTGCTTTCTTTCAAACTGCGTATTAAAGTCAATGCAATAATGAGGTTTGTTGACATAACTTACCATCTGCATGCTAAATCATGCGCGTTCTCGAACTGTGTAATAGAAACAGTTTGGTGCAATAACAAGGTATGTTGACTTATATCATATATGCGCGGTATTGCAGCCGCTAGAAAACACTTTTAGGCCAGTCAAAAATACGGGAAAATTCATCATGAATCCGGACATTTACTATGGCAGACCTTTTTTGGCAGAATATTGTACGTAAATACACTACTAAACTACAGTAAAGATCCCAATAAATTCCAACATGGGGAAATATGTTTAAATCATTAATTATTGTGGTACAAAAGATGACCGTGCGTATCTAAGAATAGAATTTTTTTTTCTTCTCTCTCCCTCATCATTTTTTTATTCCTACAATTGAATGCTCTGTCATGTTTTTCTTTTATATTTTACATGAATTATGGGTGGCCCTATTAGCGGGATTTTCTATCCCTTCTGGGTCTCCCCTTCTTCACCAAATTATGTTAATGTATTATTCAATGCCATAATTGTATCATGTTTGTTTGTTGTTTTGGTTGAGGAAAAAAAATAAATAAATAAAAAATAAATAAATAAATATATATGGGACATACGTAGACGTCTAGATACATTGGGCAATGCACCTGTAGATTTTGAGAATAGGCCAACACTGCGTCGTGCGATGTTTTCCTCTGGGAGCAATGAATTATGAATGAATAAATACTGACACGTTTGTAGGTAGCCTATTATAGGTGGTGCGTATAGCGTTTCGCTTAGTCATCGCCTATGCATTATGGGCGTGGCCTTGAGTGCGGGGTTGTTATCGATCACACTTAATTATTGCCTAAAATTTTATTTGTTGTTTCCAAAATCAACATGTACATAGTTCATATAATAAATATATTAATCGATATCTTTTTCTTTTAATCGGTAATTTTTCCCTGTGATTCTAGCAGATAAATCGTATTTCCGCCAGTCCTTGAAATGTAAACAAACTCGTTAGGCATAGCTGTTGGTCGTATGCTCAAAACTAAATTCAAACTTTTAATTATTTCCACATATCGCATTTTGTTAGGATTTCTACCATATATTCTTTAGTCTATTTCAAAAATTTTCGTGCAAAAATTTGCTTGTCATGGTAGATGTCCGGGTTTAAGACTTAATAATAATTTATTATTTACCGGACTATTTTGTCGACATAACCTGTTATTGCACTAGAAATTATACTAATGGCGGAGAATTCGCGTTGCAATAACATGTTATGAAGTGAAATGTGTAAAAAATAATAATAATTTCATCTTTCGCATTGAGAAATTTACAAATTGCGTTAAAGACAATTTTAAGGTACATATTGCTCAAAACAGCTTGTTGATATGTTGTCAACTGGCTTAGATACAGCAGTTTGAAGTGGTAAATCTTTGAAGTCGATTTCCCAACATTCATGATTTTCGACATACCTTGTTATTGCTCCAAGCCCTTCAATTATATAATTATAATAGGCTACTATAATTTGTTTCGTGTTCTTTTCATCTCGATCTATATACCGGGCCAATTCGCGAGTGCTCAATCTCGTAGGACAAAGAAATGATCACAGAATGCAAACAGTTACTGATGATTATGTTAACATCATTAAAAGACGTTTGCTGATATTTTAGGTTTAGAGTGTCATTCTTTGGGGCAAATGATTATTACTTTCTCAGAGCTTTACTCTAGACTTTGTTTGCATCTCGGTCTTTTGTAGGACCGCCGTTGCTCATAGTCCTGCTATCCTATGATCATGCTTGGCTATAAAAACACTGGCTCTTATAATGATAATCCAAATCTGGCAGATTATGTACACACAACGATCTGAATGCTGAACCCAACAATGTGGAGTAGTCGATGGACTGCATTCATCTTTATAGGTTACCTCCACCCGGTTCTTTGTGTAAACTCAGGAACTCGATCACCTAGGATAATATAACAACCAAACTACGTTCTCAAATTCGAGCGTAGGTCTACTCTTTTGATTCTGGAGATATAGTACGATCGATTTTCTAAATTGAAGCGGTCCTTTGTAATGTCAAGTTCATAGGAAGGATAGAATAGATTGCAAAGATAGAATAGATTACAAGTACAGGATAGATTGCAGGGGCGCAAAGATAGAAACACTTTGCAGATGAAATGCTGACAAAACTCTGTGACTGCATTTCATAAATACAATGCGTTTATATTTTTAGCACGTCCAGGAGCAACGACAACGCGTAAGTGAAACTTATCTAATTCACGGTTTTCTTTGAAGTAATTCATAATTAAGTCGCTATGCAGATAATAATGTAATGACGCCGAGTCTGAAACGTTGGCTATAATAATTGCTGATTAATATCGACCCAGTTGTCTGGAATGGACTCTCACAGGAATCTGGTGTTCCTTTACTGAAGCTTATTTATAACACCGTAAAATTTTGTGCATGCGTGAAATGACCCAAAACGCAATCAGCTCCATTTATTTTATATCAATATTCTATTCATCAAAATAATGGTCGCTCATTAACAAGACAAAAAGAAGTAAATATAATAGAGCATTGTCAGCAAAGTGCAGCTGCCTGTATAGCGCCATATAAAAGACAGAATAGTCTATGTGTCATCAATACGAATTTCCTTGATAGGCCTATAGGCTATATATACGGAGATATATATAATTTTACATTGTCTACGTAATTATATTTACGCATTAAATAATTAGGTGTGTATATATATAAATATCTGCACATATTTCTATAAGCTATATGCTACTACAATTTGTTTCGTGTTCTTTTCATCTCGATCTGTACGGCGCCTAGTCGCCAATGCTCAATCTCGTAGGACAAAGAAATGAGCACAGAATGCAAACAGTTACTGATGATTATGTTAACATCATTGAAAGACGTGTGCTGCTAGTTTAGGTTTAGAGTGTCATTCTATGAGGCAAATGATTATTGTTTTCTCAAAGTTTTACTCTAGACGTTTACAGTCCACGCTTTTATAGGCCCGCCGATGCATGGCCCTGTTATCGTATAATCATGTTTGGCTATAATCACACTGGCTCCTGCACACAGTGCACAGCCTAATAGGCCTATAGGCCTAATGTAGTAAACAACAGATTAGAAATAATGTTTTCTGTTTCAGCCAAAAGGACTAGACCACCACGTAAGATTTAAATATCCTTATCTGCCGCACCCTTTGTCAAACAAAAAAGTAAATCGTTTTTAAATTTAATGGCTATCGCATTAAGGAAATCGATTACTTATGGTCAGAGTAGCCTATATTCTTTTAATTCCAACGGTGTCAGCGTCCTATAAACTTAGTCGAGCTCTTCTAAACGCCTTTTTGTAAATGGTACCGGTAATGAAAACACTAGTGAGGTATTGTGCCTGTTACAACTCTGATTATAGCCCGAAAGTGTGAACCAATTAACTTTATGGCATGTTGAATAGGGAGTCCACTTAGTTCTATTTCCTCTTACTGCAACGATGAAGAATCGATTCTTCTCTGTGGTTGTGGCTGTGGTCTGGAATCGGCTTCCTTTAGAGCAATGTGTACAACTCTAATAGAATCCAAATAAATACTAGACTCTACCAGAATCCTTCATCAACAAATTTGAAACTATTCTTTTGGGCGCACTGCATCGGGAGCGCTTCTGACTAGTTTCCGTGAAGAGACGCTATATATATGTATGTATATTTATATGAGGACTGGTGTGATGACTCACTACAAAAGCTGTTCCACCTGGCCCAGGACAGAGGCGGTTGGAAGAAGAAGACGAAGTTGACATTGGACACCTACGAGCATATGGCTCATGGTGAATGATGATGATGATGATGATGATATTTATATGTTCCCGAATGTCTATGCCGTTTCATTGCGAGTTCTTTTTCCATTGAGACAAATACAATTCTTGTTATACAGATGTCAATCGTACATTGATAAACACTTAATAGCGTGCAAAGTCTCGAATAATATCAACGGACATTGATGACTTTGATTTGTAACAGACTTCCCCATTGATCCATTGGCAAACGTAACAGACCTCTTTCTAAAATACCTCTACCTCAAATTCTGTAATGCTCTAAATTCGCTATTTGCTGCGCGTGCTGTCATTTGACCTTGCAAAATTTAACAACTGTCAACTTTTTCATATGTTTAATTGTATTTACTTTTTTCTACTAGCCTCGACACCTAGGTATACTGGTACACCAACAGGTAGGTTTATTTGATGGCTTCTGTAGAAGTGTAGTCTGCATTTTATATATCGTCGAGTATTTAATTTCTTCGAACGCCTTTTCTGTCGCAAATTACCAGGCATAAAGTTTTCATCACAACTAAGAGCAATATTATCATGCTCTTATATTAATCTACGGAGCCGAGTGAACCTGCGCGACAACGTTAGAGTGGCGACAAGGAACGTGCAGACACTCTACCAAGCCGGGAAATTGGCAAATGTCATTGGAGAAATGAGAAGAGGAAGAGTCGAGATAAGATGGATGGATGACGTGGAGGAATGGATGGAATGGATATCATGAGGAACAGAGAGCAATGGAGGAAGATGGCGTCGTCGACTCTGATCCCCGATCCGCAGCAAGCGGGATGGCCACGACGACGACGACTTATAATAATAATCAAAATCTGGCAGATTATGTACACATAGCGAACTGAATGCTGAACCCAACAATGTGCATTTGTCGATGGACAAATCTTTATAAGTTGCCTCCACTCGGTTCTTTGTGTAAACTCAGGAACTCGATCATCTATGATATATAGCAACCAGACTACGTTCTCAAATTCGAGCGCAGGTCTACTCTTTAGATTCTGGAGATAAAGTACGATCGGTTTTCTAAAATTGAAGCGGTTCTTTTGTAGTGTCAAGTTCATTGGAACGATAGGATAGATTGCAAAGATAGAATAGATTAGAAGGATAGGATGGATTGCAAGGGTGCAAGGATCGGAACACTTAGCGTATGAAATGCTGACGGAAGTGTGTCTACGTTTCATTAAAAAATACGTTTATACTTTTAGCACCGACAGGAACAGTGACAACCAGTAAGTGAAACTTATCTAATTCACGGTTTTATCTGAAGTATTTGACAATTAAGTCGGTATGCTGATATAATGTAATGACGCCGAGTCTGAAACGTTAGTTATAATTACTGATTGTCATCGACCCAGTTGCCTGGAATGGGGTCCCACTGGAGCTGCGTCTACTTCCTGGTGTTTCTTACTGAAACTTTTTTAACAATTCTACTCAAAAGTGTCTTTTGTGCCGCGGTAGAGTTTGGAGCGTTTCAGAGTAGTCCCGTTGAAGAAGCGCTATATAAAATATTGAATGAATGAATGAATTCATTCATTAGAAGGACCAAGCAATATCTGTCGCTCTGCTTTTGCTTCAAACATGTGTTCTGTTAAAATCGGTGATTTTCAAAGTTTGCACCGGTGTCCTTTATTGGAGCTTATTTATAACACCGTAATACTTTCTTAAATGAGGTCTCAAAGGAGTACGGTTTGGAAATACGTATAAAAAAGACAAAAGTTAAGGTAGTATCCAAAACGAGAGAAACAATTCAGATCGCCTGCAATGGGGAACCTCTAGAACAGGTTGAGGCTTTCCGCTACCTGGGAGCATTGATAGATGACACTGGAGACGGAAGCCGAGGAATCATGGCTAGATCGGGGATGGGTCGGACGGCGATGGGGTCACTGGACTGCCTGTGGAAAGATCGTTCGGTCGGGAATGCGCTGAAGAGGAGGGTTATGGAGGCGATGGTGTGGTCGGTGGCATTGTATGGAAGTGAGGCATGGACCCTGAAGGCGGCGGATAGAAGGAGATTGACGGCATTTGAGATGATGACGTATAGAAGAATGATGCAGATCGATTGGAGGGAACACAGAACAATGCCTCGATTTTGGCGGAGTTTCGGCCGAAACAGAGACTGCTGGGGAGGGTGCAAAAAAGGAAACTGCGATACTTCGGACACCTGATAAGTGCAGACAGCATATCGACACTGCTAATACAAGGACGAATTGAGGGTACCAGAGCACGGGGAAGGCCAAGGAGGCGCTGGATGGACGATGTCTGTGACTGGGCTGGACTATCACCTGTGCAGGGCTTTTTTAACGTGCAGTTGTACACAAAATGTGCAGTTCTAAATGTATTTGTGCAGTAGTAGAAGCACTTCTGTACAGTTAAAAGTAGCAAAAGAGGTAATTTTCCTCCGATTGGAAGTTAATTACCATGGATGATGGGAAAGGAAAGAAGGGGTTGTGCAGTTCTAAAAATTCCTTCAAAACAGCCCTGCACCTGTGGACTGTGTCAGACGGGCGCAGGACAGAGAGGAATGGAGAAAGCTGCTGTAGTTGCCTCTGGTCTCCGACCCTCAGAAATGAGGATGGACAGCATCATCATCATCAATACTTTCTGCATGCGTGAAATGACACGAAAACCCAGGCAGTTCCATTTATTTTATATCAATATTTCATTCATCAAATAATGGTCGCATATTAACAAGGCAAAAGAAGTAAATAAAAGAGACCCAGCATTGTCAGGACAGTTGCTGTACACCTGCCTGTATATTAGCACACAAATTAATGTTGGAGAGCATAGTTTACATGAAGGTTTCTTTAATACAAAATTCTTTGATATAAATATACACAAGCATTGACATTATAGCCTACAGTGTATACGTAATTATATTTACGTCTTATATATATATATATGATTATGTGCGGAGATCTTTAGGCTATAAGCTATAATTATACAATTCTAATAGGCTACTATAATTTGTTTCGTGTTCTTTTCATCTCGATCTATATACCGGGCCAATTCGCGAGTGCTCAATCTCGTTGGACAAAGAAATGATCACAGAATGCAAACAGTTACTGATGATTATGTTAACGTCATTAAAAGACGTTTGCTGATATTTTAGGTTTAGAGTGTCATTCTTTGGGGCAAATGATTATTGCATTCTCAGAGTTTTACTCTAGACTTTGTTTGTATCTCGGTCTTTTGTAGTACCGCCGTTGCTCATAGTCCTGTTATCCTCTGATCATGCTTGGCTATAAAAACACTGGCTCTTATAATTATAATCCAAATCTGGCAGAATATGTACACACAGCGATCTGAATGCGGAACCCAACAATGTGGAGTAGTCAATGGACAGCATTCATCTTTATAGGTTACCTCCACCCGGTTCTTTGTGTAAACTCAGGAACTCGATCACCTAGGATAATATAACAACCAAACTACGTTCTCAAATTCGAGCGTAGGTCTACTCTTTTGATTCTGGAGATATTGTACGATCGATTTTCTAAATTGAAGCGGTCCTTTGTAATGTCAAGTTCATAGGAAGGATAGAATAGATTGCAAAGATAGAATAGATTACAAGTACAGGATAGATTGCAGGGGCGCAAAGATAGAAACACTTTGCAGATGAAATGCTGACAAAACTCTGTGACTGCATTTCATAAATACAATGCGTTTATATTTTTAGCACGTCCAGGAGCAACGACAACGCGTAAGTGAAACTTATCTAATTCACGGTTTTCTTTGAAGTAATTCATAATTAAGTCGCTATGCAGATAATAATGTAATGACGCCGAGTCTGAAACGTTGGCTATAATAATTGCTGATTAATATCGACCCAGTTGTCTGGAATGGACTCTCACAGGAATCTGGTGTTCCTTTACTGAAGCTTATTTATAACACCGTAAAATTTTGTGCATGCGTGAAATGACCCAAAACGCAATCAGCTCCATTTATTTTATATCAATATTCTATTCATCAAAATAATGGTCGCTCATTAACAAGACAAAAAGAAGTAAATATAATAGAGCATTGTCAGCAAAGTGCAGCTGCCTGTATAGCGCCATATAAAAGACAGAATAGTCTATGTGTCATCAATACGAATTTCCTTGATAGGCCTATAGGCTATATATACGGAGATATATATAATTTTACATTGTCTACGTAATTATATTTACGCATTAAATAATTAGGTGTGTATATATATAAATATCTGCACATATTTCTATAAGCTATATGCTACTACAATTTGTTTCGTGTTCTTTTCATCTCGATCTGTACGGCGCCTAGTCGCCAATGCTCAATCTCGTAGGACAAAGAAATGAGCACAGAATGCAAACAGTTACTGATGATTATGTTAACATCATTGAAAGACGTGTGCTGCTAGTTTAGGTTTAGAGTGTCATTCTATGAGGCAAATGATTATTGTTTTCTCAAAGTTTTACTCTAGACGTTGTTTACAGTCCACGCTTTTATAGGCCCGCCGATGCATGGCCCTGTTATCGTATAATCATGTTTGGCTATAATCACACTGGCTCCTGCACACAGTGCACAGCCTAATAGGCCTATAGGCCTAATGTAGTAAACAACAGATTAGAAATAATGTTTTCTGTTTCAGCCAAAAGGACTAGACCACCACGTAAGATTTAAATATCCTTATCTGCCGCACCCTTTGTCAAACAAAAAAGTAAATCGTTTTTAAATTTAATGGCTATCGCATTAAGGAAATCGATTACTTATGGTCAGAGTAGCCTATATTCTTTTAATTCCAACGGTGTCAGCGTCCTATAAACTTAGTCGAGCTCTTCTAAACGCCTTTTTGTAAATGGTACCGGTAATGAAAACACTAGTGAGGTATTGTGCCTGTTACAACTCTGATTATAGCCCGAAAGTGTGAACCAATTAACTTTATGGCATGTTGAATAGGGAGTCCACTTAGTTCTATTTCCTCTTACTGCAACGATGAAGAATCGATTCTTCTCTGTGGTTGTGGCTGTGGTCTGGAATCGGCTTCCTTTAGAGCAATGTGTACAACTCTAATAGAATCCAAATAAATACTAGACTCTACCAGAATCCTTCATCAACAAATTTGAAACTATTCTTTTGGGCGCACTGCATCGGGAGCGCTTCTGACTAGTTTCCGTGAAGAGACGCTATATATATGTATGTATATTTATATGAGGACTGGTGTGATGACTCACTACAAAAGCTGTTCCACCTGGCCCAGGACAGAGGCGGTTGGAAGAAGAAGACGAAGTTGACATTGGACACCTACGAGCATATGGCTCATGGTGAATGATGATGATGATGATGATGATATTTATATGTTCCCGAATGTCTATGCCGTTTCATTGCGAGTTCTTTTTCCATTGAGACAAATACAATTCTTGTTATACAGATGTCAATCGTACATTGATAAACACTTAATAGCGTGCAAAGTCTCGAATAATATCAACGGACATTGATGACTTTGATTTGTAACAGACTTCCCCATTGATCCATTGGCAAACGTAACAGACCTCTTTCTAAAATACCTCTACCTCAAATTCTGTAATGCTCTAAATTCGCTATTTGCTGCGCGTGCTGTCATTTGACCTTGCAAAATTTAACAACTGTCAACTTTTTCATATGTTTAATTGTATTTACTTTTTTCTACTAGCCTCGACACCTAGGTATACTGGTACACCAACAGGTAGGTTTATTTGATGGCTTCTGTAGAAGTGTAGTCTGCATTTTATATATCGTCGAGTATTTAATTTCTTCGAACGCCTTTTCTGTCGCAAATTACCAGGCATAAAGTTTTCATCACAACTAAGAGCAATATTATCATGCTCTTATATTAATCTACGGAGCCGAGTGAACCTGCGCGACAACGTTAGAGTGGCGACAAGGAACGTGCAGACACTCTACCAAGCCGGGAAATTGGCAAATGTCATTGGAGAAATGAGAAGAGGAAGAGTCGAGATAAGATGGATGGATGACGTGAAGGAATGGATGGAATGGATATCATGAGGAACAGAGAGCAATGGAGGAAGATGGCGTCGTCGACTCTGATCCCCGATCCGCAGCAAGCGGGATGGCCACGACGACGACGACTTATAATAATAATCAAAATCTGGCAGATTATGTACACATAGCGAACTGAATGCTGAACCCAACAATGTGCATTTGTCGATGGACAAATCTTTATAAGTTGCCTCCACTCGGTTCTTTGTGTAAACTCAGGAACTCGATCATCTATGATATATAGCAACCAGACTACGTTCTCAAATTCGAGCGCAGGTCTACTCTTTAGATTCTGGAGATAAAGTACGATCGGTTTTCTAAAATTGAAGCGGTTCTTTTGTAGTGTCAAGTTCATTGGAACGATAGGATAGATTGCAAAGATAGAATAGATTAGAAGGATAGGATGGATTGCAAGGGTGCAAGGATCGGAACACTTAGCGTATGAAATGCTGACGGAAGTGTGTCTACGTTTCATTAAAAAATACGTTTATACTTTTAGCACCGACAGGAACAGTGACAACCAGTAAGTGAAACTTATCTAATTCACGGTTTTATCTGAAGTATTTGACAATTAAGTCGGTATGCTGATATAATGTAATGACGCCGAGTCTGAAACGTTAGTTATAATTACTGATTGTCATCGACCCAGTTGCCTGGAATGGGGTCCCACTGGAGCTGCGTCTACTTCCTGGTGTTTCTTACTGAAACTTTTTTAACAATTCTACTCAAAAGTGTCTTTTGTGCCGCGGTAGAGTTTGGAGCGTTTCAGAGTAGTCCCGTTGAAGAAGCGCTATATAAAATATTGAATGAATGAATGAATTAATTCATTAGAAGGACCAAGCAATATCTGTCGCTCTGCTTTTGCTTCAAACATGTGTTCTGTTAAAATCGGTGATTTTCAAAGTTTGCACCGGTGTCCTTTATTGGAGCTTATTTATAACACCGTAATACTTTCTTAAATGAGGTCTCAAAGGAGTACGGTTTGGAAATACGTATAAAAAAGACAAAAGTTAAGGTAGTATCCAAAACGAGAGAAACAATTCAGATCGCCTGCAATGGGGAACCTCTAGAACAGGTTGAGGCTTTCCGCTACCTGGGAGCATTGATAGATGACACTGGAGACGGAAGCCGAGGAATCATGGCTAGATCGGGGATGGGTCGGACGGCGATGGGGTCACTGGACTGCCTGTGGAAAGATCGTTCGGTCGGGAATGCGCTGAAGAGGAGGGTTATGGAGGCGATGGTGTGGTCGGTGGCATTGTATGGAAGTGAGGCATGGACCCTGAAGGCGGCGGATAGAAGGAGATTGACGGCATTTGAGATGATGACGTATAGAAGAATGATGCAGATCGATTGGAGGGAACACAGAACAATGCCTCGATTTTGGCGGAGTTTCGGCCGAAACAGAGACTGCTGGGGAGGGTGCAAAAAAGGAAACTGCGATACTTCGGACACCTGATAAGTGCAGACAGCATATCGACACTGCTAATACAAGGACGAATTGAGGGTACCAGAGCACGGGGAAGGCCAAGGAGGCGCTGGATGGACGATGTCTGTGACTGGGCTGGACTATCACCTGTGCAGGGCTTTTTTAACGTGCAGTTGTACACAAAATGTGCAGTTCTAAATGTATTTGTGCAGTAGTAGAAGCACTTCTGTACAGTTAAAAGTAGCAAAAGAGGTAATTTTCCTCCGATTGGAAGTTAATTACCATGGATGATGGGAAAGGAAAGAAGGGGTTGTGCAGTTCTAAAAATTCCTTCAAAACAGCCCTGCACCTGTGGACTGTGTCAGACGGGCGCAGGACAGAGAGGAATGGAGAAAGCTGCTGTAGTTGCCTCTGGTCTCCGACCCTCAGAAATGAGGATGGACAGCATCATCATCATCAATACTTTCTGCATGCGTGAAATGACACGAAAACCCAGGCAGTTCCATTTATTTTATATCAATATTTCATTCATCAAATAATGGTCGCATATTAACAAGGCAAAAGAAGTAAATAAAAGAGACACAGCATTGTCAGGACAGTTGCTGTACACCTGCCTGTATATTAGCACACAAATTAATGTTGGAGAGCATAGTTTACATGAAGGTTTCTTTAATACAAAATTCTTTGATATAAATATACACAAGCATTGACATTATAGCCTACAGTGTATACGTAATTATATTTACGTCTTATATATATATATATGATTATGTGCGGAGATCTTTAGGCTATAAGCTATAATTATACAATTCTAATAGGCTACTATAATTTGTTTCGTGTTCTTTTCATCTCGATCTATATACCGGGCCAATTCGCGAGTGCTCAATCTCGTTGGACAAAGAAATGATCACAGAATGCAAACAGTTACTGATGATTATGTTAACGTCATTAAAAGACGTTTGCTGATATTTTAGGTTTAGAGTGTCATTCTTTGGGGCAAATGATTATTGCATTCTCAGAGTTTTACTCTAGACTTTGTTTGTATCTCGGTCTTTTGTAGTACCGCCGTTGCTCATAGTCCTGTTATCCTCTGATCATGCTTGGCTATAAAAACACTGGCTCTTATAATTATAATCCAAATCTGGCAGAATATGTACACACAGCGATCTGAATGCGGAACCCAACAATGTGGAGTAGTCAATGGACAGCATTCATCTTTATAGGTTACCTCCACCCGGTTCTTTGTGTAAACTCAGGAACTCGATCACCTAGGATAATATAACAACCAAACTACGTTCTCAAATTCGAGCGTAGGTCTACTCTTTTGATTCTGGAGATATTGTACGATCGATTTTCTAAATTGAAGCGGTCCTTTGTAATGTCAAGTTCATAGGAAGGATAGAATAGATTGCAAAGATAGAATAGATTACAAGTACAGGATAGATTGCAGGGGCGCAAAGATAGAAACACTTTGCAGATGAAATGCTGACAAAACTCTGTGACTGCATTTCATAAATACAATGCGTTTATATTTTTAGCACGTCCAGGAGCAACGACAACGCGTAAGTGAAACTTATCTAATTCACGGTTTTCTTTGAAGTAATTCATAATTAAGTCGCTATGCAGATAATAATGTAATGACGCCGAGTCTGAAACGTTGGCTATAATAATTGCTGATTAATATCGACCCAGTTGTCTGGAATGGACTCTCACAGGAATCTGGTGTTCCTTTACTGAAGCTTATTTATAACACCGTAAAATTTTGTGCATGCGTGAAATGACCCAAAACGCAATCAGCTCCATTTATTTTATATCAATATTCTATTCATCAAAATAATGGTCGCTCATTAACAAGACAAAAAGAAGTAAATATAAGAAATAGAGCATTGCCAGCAAAGTGCAGCTGCCTGTATAGCGCCAAATGAAAGACAGTATAGTCTATGTGTCATTAATGCAAATTTCCTTGATATAGGCTATATATACGGAGATATATATAATTTTACACTGTGTACGTAATTATATCTATGCATTATATAATTAGGCCTGTATATATATAAATATCTGCACATATTTCTATAAGCTATATGCTACTATAATTTGTTTCGTGTTCTTTTCATCTCGATCTGTACGGCGCCTAGTCGCGAATGCTCAATCTCGTAGGACAAAGAAATGAGCACAGAATGCAAACAGTTACTGATGATTATGTTAACATCATTGAAAGACGTGTGCTGCTAGTTTAGGTTTAGAGTGTCATTCTATGAGGCAAATGATTATTGTTTTCTCAAAGTTTTACTCTAGACGTTGTTTACAGTCCACGCTTTCATAGGTCCGCCGATGCATGACCCTGTTATCGTATAATCATGTTTGGCTACAATCACACTGGCTCCTGCACACAGTGCACAGCCTAATATAGGCCTAATGTAGTGAACAACAGATTAGAAATAATGTGTTTTCTGTTTCAGCCAAAAGGACTAGACCACCACGTAAGATTTAAATATCCTTATCTGCCGCACCCTTTGTTAAACAAAATGGCAAATCGTCTTTAAATTTGATGGCTATCGCATTAAGGAAATCGACTACTTTAGTCAGAGTATATTCTTTTAACTCCAACGGTGTCAGTGTGCTACAAACTTAGTCGAGCTCTTCTGAAAGCCTTTTTTTAAATGGTAATGAAACACTAGTGAGGTATTGTGCCTGTTACAACTCTGATTATAGCCCGAAAGTGTGAACCAATTAACTTTATGGCATGTCGAATAGGGAGTCCACTTAGTTCTATTTCCTCTTACTGCAACGATGAAGAATCGATTCTTCTCTGTGGTTGTGGCTGTGGTCTGGAATCGGCTTCCTTTAGAGCAATGTGTACAACTCTAATAGAATCCAAATAAATACTAGACTCTACCAGAATCCTTCATCAACAAATTTGAAACTATTCTTTTGGGCGCACTGCATCGGGAGCGCTTCTGACTAGTTTCCGTGAAGAGACGCTATATATATGTATGTATATTTATATGTTCCCGAATGTCTATGCCGTTTCATTGCGAGTTTTTTTTCCATTGAGGCAAATACAATTCTTGTTATACAGATGTCAATCGTACATTGATAAACACTTAATAGCGTGCAAAGTCTCGAATAATATCAACGGACATTGATGACTGTGATTTGTAACAGACTTCCGACTTCCTCATTGATCCAATGGCAAACGTAACAAACCTTTCTAAAATACCTCTACCTCAAATTCTGTAATGCTCTAAATTCGCTATTTGCTGCGCGTGCTGTCATTTGACCTTGCAAAATTTAACAACTGTCAACTTTTTCATATGTTTAATTGTATTTACTTTTTTCTACTAGCCTCGACACCTAGGTATACTGGTACACCAACAGGTAGGTTTATTTGATGGCTTCTGTAGAAGTGTAGTCTGCATTTTATATATCGTCGAGTATTTAATTTCTTCGAACGCCTTTTCTGTCGCAAATTACCAGGCATAAAGTTTTCATCACAACTAAGAGCAATATTATCATGCTCTTATATTAATCTACGGAGCCGAGTGAACCTGCGCGACAACGTTAGAGTGGCGACAAGGAACGTGCAGACACTCTACCAAGCCGGGAAATTGGCAAATGTCATTGGAGAAATGAGAAGAGGAAGAGTCGAGATAAGATGGATGGATGACGTGGAGGAATGGATGGAATGGATATCATGAGGAACAGAGAGCAATGGAGGAAGATGGCGTCGTCGACTCTGATCCCCGATCCGCAGCAAGCGGGATGGCCACGACGACGACGACTTATAATAATAATCAAAATCTGGCAGATTATGTACACATAGCGAACTGAATGCTGAACCCAACAATGTGCATTTGTCGATGGACAAATCTTTATAAGTTGCCTCCACTCGGTTCTTTGTGTAAACTCAGGAACTCGATCATCTATGATATATAGCAACCAGACTACGTTCTCAAATTCGAGCGCAGGTCTACTCTTTAGATTCTGGAGATAAAGTACGATCGGTTTTCTAAAATTGAAGCGGTTCTTTTGTAGTGTCAAGTTCATTGGAACGATAGGATAGATTGCAAAGATAGAATAGATTAGAAGGATAGGATGGATTGCAAGGGTGCAAGGATCGGAACACTTAGCGTATGAAATGCTGACGGAAGTGTGTCTACGTTTCATTAAAAAATACGTTTATACTTTTAGCACCGACAGGAACAGTGACAACCAGTAAGTGAAACTTATCTAATTCACGGTTTTATCTGAAGTATTTGACAATTAAGTCGGTATGCTGATATAATGTAATGACGCCGAGTCTGAAACGTTAGTTATAATTACTGATTGTCATCGACCCAGTTGCCTGGAATGGGGTCCCACTGGAGCTGCGTCTACTTCCTGGTGTTTCTTACTGAAACTTTTTTAACAATTCTACTCAAAAGTGTCTTTTGTGCCGCGGTAGAGTTTGGAGCGTTTCAGAGTAGTCCCGTTGAAGAAGCGCTATATAAAATATTGAATGAATGAATGAATTAATTCATTAGAAGGACCAAGCAATATCTGTCGCTCTGCTTTTGCTTCAAACATGTGTTCTGTTAAAATCGGTGATTTTCAAAGTTTGCACCGGTGTCCTTTATTGGAGCTTATTTATAACACCGTAATACTTTCTTAAATGAGGTCTCAAAGGAGTACGGTTTTGAAATACGTATAAAAAAGAAAAAAGTTATGGTAGTATCCAAAACGAGAGAAACAATTCAGATCGCCTGCAATGGGGAACCTCTAGAACAGGTTGAGGCTTTCCGCTACCTGGGAGCATTGATAGATGACACTGGAGACGGAAGCCGAGGAATCATGGCTAGATCGGGGATGGGTCGGACGGCGATGGGGTCACTGGACTGCCTGTGGAAAGATCGTTCGGTCGGGAATGCGCTGAAGAGGAGGGTTATGGAGGCGATGGTGTGGTCGGTGGCATTGTATGGAAGTGAGGCATGGACCCTGAAGGCGGCGGATAGAAGGAGATTGACGGCATTTGAGATGATGACGTATAGAAGAATGATGCAGATCGATTGGAGGGAACACAGAACAATGCCTCGATTTTGGCGGAGTTTCGGCCGAAACAGAGACTGCTGGGGAGGGTGCAAAAAAGGAAACTGCGATACTTCGGACACCTGATAAGTGCATACAGCATATCGACACTGCTAATACAAGGACGAATTGAGGGTACCAGAGCACGGGGAAGGCCAAGGAGGCGCTGGATGGACGATGTCTGTGACTGGGCTGGACTATCACCTGTGCAGGGCTTTTTTAACGTGCAGTTGTACACAAAATGTGCAGTTCTAAATGTATTTGTGCAGTAGTAGAAGCACTTCTGTACAGTTAAAAGTAGCAAAAGAGGTAATTTTCCTCCGATTGGAAGTTAATTACCATGGATGATGGGAAAGGAAAGAAGGGGTTGTGCAGTTCTAAAAATTCCTTCAAAACAGCCCTGCACCTGTGGACTGTGTCAGACGGGCGCAGGACAGAGAGGAATGGAGAAAGCTGCTGTAGTTGCCTCTGGTCTCCGACCCTCAGAAATGAGGATGGACAGCATCATCATCATCAATACTTTCTGCATGCGTGAAATGACACGAAAACCCAGGCAGTTCCATTTATTTTATATCAATATTTCATTCATCAAATAATGGTCGCATATTAACAAGGCAAAAGAAGTAAATAAAAGAGACACAGCATTGTCAGGACAGTTGCTGTACACCTGCCTGTATATTAGCACACAAATTAATGTTGGAGAGCATAGTTTACATGAAGGTTTCTTTAATACAAAATTCTTTGATATAAATATACACAAGCATTGACATTATAGCCTACAGTGTATACGTAATTATATTTACGTCTTATATATATATATGATTATGTGCGGAGATCTTTAGGCTATAAGCTATAATTATACAATTCTAATAGGCTACTATAATTTGTTTCGTGTTCTTTTCATCTCGATCTATATACCGGGCCAATTCGCGAGTGCTCAATCTCGTAGGACAAAGAAATGATCACAGAATGCAAACAGTTACTGATGATTATGTTAACGTCATTAAAAGACGTTTGCTGATATTTTAGGTTTAGAGTGTCATTCTTTGGGGCAAATGATTGTTGCATTCTCAGAGTTTTACTCTAGACTTTGTTTGCATCTCGGTCTTTTGTAGGACCGCCGTTGCTCATAGTCCTGTTATCCTCTGATCCTGCTTGGCTATAAAAACACTGGCTCTTATAATTATAATCCAAATCTGGCAGAATATGTACACACAGCGATCTGAATGCGGAACCCAACGATGTGGAGTAGTCAATGGACAGCATTCATCTTTATAGGTTACCTCCACCCGGTTCTTTGTGTAAACTCAGGAACTCGATCATCTAGGATAATATAACAACCAAACTACGTTCTCAAATTCGAGCGTAGGTCTACTCTTTTGATTCTGGAGATATAGTACGATCGATTTTCTAAATTGAAGCGGTGCTTTGTAATGTCAAGTTCATAGGAAGGATAGTATAGATTGCAAATATAGTATAGATTACAAGTACAGGATAGATTGCAGGGGTGCAAAGATAGAAACACTTTGCAGATGAAATGCTGACAAAACTCTGTGACTGCATTTCATAAATACAATGCGTTTATATTTTTAGCACGTCCAGGAGCAACGACAACGCGTAAGTGAAACTTATCTAATTCACGGTTTTCTTTGAAGTAATTCATAATTAAGTCGCTATGCAGATAATATTGTAATGACGCCGAGTCTGAGACGTTATATCAATATTCTGTTCATTAAAATATTAGTCGCTCATTAACAAGACAAAAAGAAGTAAATATAATAGAGCATTGCCAGCAAAGTGCAGCTGCCTGTATAGCGCCAAATGAAAGACAGTATAGTCTACTAGCTGATTTACCCGGCGTTGCCCGGAACATTTCGGATTTATTTCAGAGTCACGTCTGACCACGCTCCCACGCCCGGGAAATTTCGGTTTTCGTCCCCCGCCAAGCCTGACTCCGCTCCTACGCCACCTTTCTCACCTCGCCTTCTTCCATCGGGCCCAACCCGGTCCAACCACTTTGAGTGCCCGGCGTTGCCCGTGAAATTTATGTTTTCTGTCCAACCCAGCTGCCACCCGCCAATGTTTACGCTATAGTCAGCATTTTTGCGAAACCGCATGTCAAAAGATCTGCCCTCGGCGAAAAATGAGGTTAAAAATCTATTGGTTCATTGAAAACCGATCGGCCAAAATTATTGCGTCTTAAATAGGCTTCTGATGCATACGATACGGTATAGATATTAATTAACGTCAATTTTAAAACCGGCCATGACGTCATTAATGTACCGGTTTCAATCATCAATATATCATCGATGGTTTTAATGTCTGTTGATAATGATGGTTGTAGCCCTGGTTGTAGCCTATGCAAATGGCGTCTTATATTAAACACACGCGTTAGCATTGCGATAGAAAATAAAAAATTTCAAGTTCGAGAAAGGGTCAGATTTTTGGATCGCGAATTCCGATAGTGTTTTCCGCAGGTGCTAAGAAGTTGTTTTGTAAATTATTTTAAAAAATCGGTAGCGTGGATGAGTAGATTTTTTTTTAACCACCCGTTGCAACTTGTGTTTTATAGTTTTAGATGTGTCAGTAATACGAATTTCCTTGATATAGGCTATATATACGGAGATATATATATAATTTTACACTGTGTACGTAATTATATATATGCATTATATAATTAGGCCTGTGTAAATATATATATATATCTGCACATATTTCTATAAGCTATATGCTACTATAATTTGTTTCGTGTTCTTCTCATCTCGATCTGTACGGCGCCTAGTCGCGAATGCTCAATCTCGTTGGACAAAGAAATGAGCACAGAATGCAAACAGTTACTGATGATTATGTTAACATCATTGAAAGACGTGTGCTGCTAGTTTAGGTTTAGAGTGTCATTCTATGAGGCAAATGATTATTGTTTTCTCAAAGTTTTACTCTAGACGTTGTTTACAGTCCACGCTTTCATAGGCCCGCCGATGCATGGCCCTGTTATAGTATGGTCATATTTGGCTATAATCACGCTGGCTCCTGAACACAGTGCACAGCCTAATATAGGCCTAATGTAGTAAACAACAGATTAGAAATAATGTGTTTTCTGTTTCAGCCAAAAGGACTAGACCACCACGTAAGATTTAAATATCCTTATCTGCCGCACCCTTTGTCAAACAAAATAGCAAATCGTCTTTAAATTTTATGGCCAAAAGGACAAGACCACCACAGAAGATTTAAATATCCTTATCTGCAGCATCCTTTGTCAAACAAAATAGTAAATCGTCTTTAAATTTGATGGCCAAAAGGACTAGACCACCACGTAAGATTTAAATATCCTTATCTGCCGCACCCTTTGTCAAACAAAATAGTAAATCGTCTTTAAATTTGATGGCTGTCGCGTTAAGGAAATCGACTACTTTAGTCAGAGTATATTCTTTTAACTCCCACGGTCTCAGTGTGCTATAAACTTAGTCGAGCTCTTCTGAAAGCCTTTTTGTTAATATGTAATGAAACACTAGTGAGGTATTGTGCCTGTTACAACTCTGATTATGGCCCGAAAGTGTGAACCAATTAACTTTATGGCATGTCGAATAGGGAGTCCTCTTAGTTCTATTTCCTCATACTGCAACGATGAAGAATCGATTCTTCTCTGTGGTTGTGGCTGTGGTCTGGAATCGGCTTCCTTTAGAGCAATGTGTACAACTCTAATAGAATCCAAACAAATACCAGACTCTACCAGAATCCTTCATCAACAAATTTGAAACTATTCTTTTGGGCGCACTTGAATCGGGAGCGCTTCTGACTAGTTTCCGTGAAGAGACGCTATATATATATGTATATGTACACTACATATATATAAGTTCACGAATGACTAATTGACTATGCCGTTTCACTGCGAGTCCTCCTTCCATTGAGACAAATACAATTCTTGTTATACAGATGTCAATCGTACATCGATAAACACTTAATGGCGTGCAAAGTCTCGAATAATATCAACGGACATTGATGATTGTAATTTTTTATAGACTTCGACGTTGATCCATTGGCAACCGTGCGTCCGTGACAAAACTCTTTCTAACATACCTCTACCTCATATTCTGTAATACCCTGAATTCGCTCTTTGCTGCGCGTGCTGTCATTTGACCTTGCAAAATAGAACATCTGTCAACTGTTTCATATGTTTAATTGTATTTACTTTATTCTTCTAGCCTCGACACCCAGGCCTACTGGTACATCAACCCCTATTACACCATCAGGTAGGTTTACGTTATGGCTTCTGTAGAAGTGTATGCTGCAATTTAAGTAGTATATAATAGTCTGCACCCCCCTCGCACCCTGCTTTCCCATCAGTCCTAGCTTCTAACTCAGACCCTGCTTTCCCATCGGACCTTGTTTCTAATTCAGCGTCCTTATCAGGGCAAAGTGCAATCCATTATCTTTAAACTCGGTGAAAAGTCCAATCCATTATCTTTAAACTCCAAAGTTCGCGAGTTTTTTTTCTAATCCGGTGCAAAGTGCAAAGTATGGTCACGGAAGGTAAGGGTCGATTAGGACCCCCCCCCCTTAGAATATGGCGGCGGGCCCTCCGAGGGCTTTATCCGGGCCTGATTATTTGTGATCTTATTAATGACCTCCAATTGACAAAGACGGATGACGAAAGTTTAGGATTGTAGAAGTTTTATGATATTTCCTCAAGTTGAAAACTTAATAAAAATTTGACAAGATTGTGAGGCATCATGCTTGGGCGCTATTACACGGACAACATTTTAAAAAAGAATTTCAATTTATGCACGTAGGCCTACGCAGAAGATTTCGCCACTGGGAGAAAGTAATTATGTTTGAAAGGGGTTGACCGGTACCAGAATACAACATTCTAGGTTATAACTTTGCATGAACTACATAGTCACAGTGCGCGAGTAAGATCAGTATGGCGATGCAATTACAATATTTTTTTGGTGTGTTTTAGGTCCTTGGACAACAACTTCTGGTGTTCCAGGTACTGTTGCATTTTATGCATGGGGAATTCTTTTGGGTGGACACATGCTCGGTTTTAGTGGAGACTTAGAGTCATGAAATCATGGCATCCGATTTAATTGATACCAAGCTCATTAATTTTATTATCGGTCAAGTGAATTTTCTCATTAAGGTTTTTAAACATCACAAAAACAGTTAATTGAGCTAAACGTGAGGGATGGAAAGACGTCGGCTTACTCCGATGTCTACCCATAAGTTCAGTGGAATGCTCTGTTCCGATGTATGACCATCCAAAGATTATTACGGTATTTCATAGACGATTTGAATAGATAAGCATCGTTAACTGTATCCTTCCAAGATATGACATCCACTTTCATATTATTTTCAACCTGAGATATTCACTCGATACGGCTGTTTTTGCCTTCATCTCTCAATTGACACCTTCTTTGTTATTAAGTTGTTACCTGGTACTCGAAGCACACTTCGCCGTCTTAAGACTGTGATGTATTTTTTTTTGTCTATTGCACTGGGAGCGCCGCTGATTGATGTGCACTATGAGCTGCGCTTTTTAAATTTATAGATACAATATGATACAACAATAATTGCAAACTACTTTCATAGAATGTAACTTCGTGTTTTAGAACTCTGTACCATGGTTACGGATATACCACCTGGTGTCGATACTTGGATAGAAGTGGACTTAAAACCTGGTTTTACTGACGGTGATAAGCCAGTCTATCCTGGCGATCCCTTGCAGCCGAACGACATTGTGAAGATAGGACCATGCGTTGAATGGTGAGGAAACAGCTTTGGTGCTGCTGAGAAGCGCATTACTAATAATGAGCTAAAATACGTAATATTATTATTGGAATGGGCTTCCAAAAGTAGCGCTTGCTACCTCGGACTTTTACTCATTATTGCGTTGTACTACTTTTTACCGTGGTGAAGCCGGAACTGCTGTAACACTGAGTAGTCCACTCGAGGAGTCGCTGTCTAGAATCATGGATGAACGAATTTAAAACACTGCATTCATCTTCATATATTCCTTAGAAGGAATAATCATTGTTTCAGCAGGAACTTCAAATGTAATTCGTTCACGGTGCTCTGTTGTTCTTTACAGCATATGTCACTCGGGGAAAGGATTGGATTGCCATGTAAGTAGCACACATATCATTCAGATGTTACATTTCCTGGAACCGAGCGGTTATTTACAGAAACTGCTGCACGTGTGCAAATATTTTATGCATAATAATTAGGCCTATTAGCATACAACAACGTATACTTACACTCATACACACATAGGCTACATGCATACGCACGAACATGTAGATCTATAATTCTATATGCATGGTCTGCGCACAGCAGCCGAATGACTTTCAATCCGTGCCCACGTCTTTGCTCGTATAGATCTAAGTTCTTATTATACAAACACAAATGCGGATATGCAGCATTGAAGCAAGTCAGCCATTTAATACTTCATCAAACAAAAATTCTAATACCCTGGACACAGTTTCAACAATTGGCAAATTGCTTTAATTTTTTGCAGAAACGAGCTGCTCTGCTCGAAAATAGCGCCACGTCTGATTAAAACATTTCTGAATGTTGTTATCCATAAACTTTATAGACGACTTTTAGGTTTTTGAAAGCCTGAGACTACCCCCTAAAACATATTCGTCGGGCCTAATCATAATCGATAAATGCCTAAAGCGATACTCAAAGCTAGACGAAACACACAAGCGCAAGCAGAGGCTTTGTTTGTCCAAAGCGCGCTAAAAATATCAACCCGCGCATTGTTCAATAAGCATTAAGCAACCTTGCGTAGGTCGTTAAATTCATGCAACAATGCATGTTATTAACTGTACGTACTTGAAAATTGATTTAAAAATAGTTCTTTATGTTTCAGGATGTTACAACCACGTGGAATGATGACCGTGACGCGTGTGTAACGCACACGTGCGTAAAAGACAATGTCGTAACTGAAAACAAAGCTGACAGCTGCAGCGCTCGATGTAACCAGGTGTGTAGACACTGAGAGTTGTTCACAAGTCTATCTAAATGTTAAGTGTATGTATTTAATTTGTGTTCGACACGAGCGTCTTTGGTCAGTGGGCATTTCGAGATCAATTGTTTTTTAATTGAGATACAAAACAATTACAGTCTTCACTAATATAATTGGGTCATTGAAAACCTGTTTATAAATATATAGCATAACATGACATGACACGGCATCACACGACATGACATGACATGACATGACTGCCATGTTTAATTCAGTAACCAACATAATATTATTATACATGACGTAATTACATCAAAATTTTCTTTTGAATCTTCTCGTTGTATAATATAGGAAACCGTTTGAGGCCGAAGGTCTCGAAAACCAGCCAGCTGAGGCAATTCATTTGAGAAAAATATATCACAGTCAACTATGTCGTATGGAAAACACTCAGAGATTAACGCCTCAACATAATAATAATAATAATAATAATAATAATAATAATAATAATAATAATAATAATAATAATAATAGGCCTAATAATAATAATAATAATAACAGATGGTCAAACCCTCATTCCGTGGAAAAGTGGGCGTTCGCTTATTTGGGATGTGACCATTGTCGATACCCTAGCACCTTCGTACCTGACTGAGACTGCTGCAATGGCGGGCTGAGCTGCCGAAATAGCCGCTGCTAGGAAAAAGCTAAAATACGCGGAACTCCAGACAAGATACAGTTTTACTCCGGTTGCGATAGAAACGCTTGGACCTATGAACCAGGAGGGCCTGGCCTTCATCACAGAACTCGGTCGACGATTGTCACGCGTATCCGAAGACCCTCAAGAAACCTTCTTCCTATTCCAGAAGATATCAGCCACAGTTCAGCGATTCAACGCCATCGCATGCCTCGGCTCGACGAGGCCGTAGTACTCTGTTTTTTGAGAAATATAATGATGATGTTGATAATAATAATAGTAATAATAATAATAATAATAATAATAATAATAATAATAATAATAATAATAATAATAATAATAATATCTTTTCTTTAATTAAACGCCTGCAAGACGCACTGCGCTTTACATTTACAAGTTATGCAGTAATCTTAATTAAACTTAACTACTAACTGAACAGACATCTTTGTAATCACACGGCGCTAATAGCAGCCTACAAAGCAAATCCGCCCAACGGGGGCTCGAACTCACTACCTCTCGCACCCTTGGCCAGCGTGTTAACCACTACTCTACCGCCCCCCCCCCCCCCCCATAAACAAATTGAAATCGTAGAATAGACTTTCAAACAGCTGGGCGGAAATAGTGAGAGAAGATAATACGTCATATTATTTGAAAATAAGACAATAGTTGATTCGACATCTTTTCGGACAACACAATAAAATGTCCATGTTGATTCCTGCTCCATTTATTTTAGGGCGAAAAGGTTGAGACGCGTCCTTATCCAGAGTGCTGCACATGCATACCAGGTAAAAGGGAATTCGCAAAGTAACATTATTCTTATCGTGGTTATAAACAAGTAAATCCATTTGAAACGTTAACTATTTTCTAGTCATAGAGTTATATGCGACCTGCTCTCAAAGTTTACGCCCGGAAAGTCATTGCGAATCTTCAGTGAAAGGCTCAGCGCGCCATGAAGGTCTTCCACTAATATAATATTATGGAGTAAGTTCAGCGACTCCACCCCAGCGAGTGCCCCAGTAAGCACGTTTTATTGGCTACCTCCAGGTTTGTCTTTGGAATCTGGTCGCCTTTGATGATATTCGTCAATGACACACAATAAGCAGTGGGCTAATGTTTATTATGTGATTGCTGCGTCATACTATTGAATCAATTGATGAATATTGAATTCCACTTCAGGACAATGAATTCCAATTGTTTTCAGTTCTGGACGTGAGACTAATTTGATAGAATGATTTTCTGTACAGTTGTCTGCACCATGACCACCGACACGCCACCTGGTGTGCCAGTATGGGTTGAAAAAGACAACAAAACAGGGCCAGGGCCAGGGCCAACTGAGGGCGATAAGATCATCACTCCTGGAGTCCCAATTCTACCAGATGAGAAAGTCCAGCTAGGATACTGCAAAGAATGGTATTGTCAATTCCATGATCTCGTATTAATTAAAGCAGCATTCCTTTATCATTTCTGCAAGTAGGGCGTGCTTACAGTTTGGATAGGCCTACGTATGCATGTTCAATTGTTCATACATTAATACATTAATACATTAATGCATGTTCAATTGTTCATAGATAAATACATTAATACATTAATACATTAATGCATGTTCAATTGTTCATAGATTAATACATGCACGTGTACCTAACTGCAAGTAATCATGCATAGGCTACATTCCGCAATCATGTGTGAATGCACAAACATAGCATATCGATATATAGGCCTATAACGGTATACAAGCATACATGTAGCCTACAATTGTACATGCATCCATGTGCGCTTAGGTTTTACACATCCAGTAGTAGCCTACATGATATGATCGATTTGCTTTGCCAAGCGCCATGAAGACTTAGTTATGTCACAACATCTTATAGACCTAACAGTCAACTATCAGACATGGTACATAGCAGTCGGATTATAGATATCGAGTTCAAAGTCAAATGGGGTTGTAAACTTAAGTATGTATTATGGTGTGGATTGCTCTGGTCGTGTTAACTTCTCAGCCGAATCGTAGGCCTACATAAGCCTCGGAACATCTGATGGGTATTTAAGGAACGTAAATAAAAAAATTTAATGTCTCACTTTTATGTTTTGCGTTTTTTCAAAAAAGTACTTAAATCACGCTTTAGAATGCCAACTGCATTAGAAGTATAAACTTTCGGCAACTATTTTCTTTCGTGAAGTGCCAACCGTCAGTCTACTGTGCGAGAATTTTCTATGATTCAAATGTCCCCCAGTTGTTTGATAATGACGGCTATCAGATTTACAATGACTGCAAAATGGGTTTGAATTATATTTTATGTAATGTGTATGAATTACATATCATATTACGTAGGCTTATAATTATATAATTATATATATATATGCGTTTTGTCATTATATTTGTTTTGAAATGGAGTTTGCTGCGTTTTAAAATAGTAATTTGACTATGTCTTTACAGCGTTTGCGTTCCTGGTCAACCCCTCAATTGCTACGTAAGTATTCGAGAAGTGCCGAAGTCTGGTTTAGCTTCATTGGGTATATCTTGATTCAGAAATAGGGCATATAACCACAGGCATCGCAATTGCAACGCTGTGACGTATCCTTGTAAGCAATTTAGGCTACTTTATGTATGAGTTGTGAATAGCCTATATTATACTATACGCCACCTTTCGATTCGTCGGGATAATAAGATTTCCGGTGATGCTGTCGAATGCCTTATAGAATTAGGTAACGCAGATACTATCTGATATTAAATTAGTTCCCCTATCGTCTATTTAACTTGACCATATGCCTTACAAACCAATTCTTTTGCTATTTTCAGGACATTGAAAATACCTGGGTTTCGCCTGACGATCCGTGTTTGACAAATTCGTGCATTGGAAGTCCGGTCAACAAGTCAGCATCTTGCAAGTGCCCTGAAGTGCGTGTACACAATTCTCTGCAAGATCTACTGATATGGAACATAGATTAAGCATTAGCTTCATTTAGTCCTTCTTCATGTTTCTCGTGACAGTCAGGCACACAAAAGATGATCTACTGGGCAACTAGACTAATATGGGACGCTATCTGTTTGTTGAGGTGTTACTTGAAAATGTTTTTCTCACTTCAGCCTTTGGTCTAGTGTTCGAGACCTAGGTGCCATCCTAGATATCTCTCTTAAATTTACTCAGCACATTGTCAAGTTTACTCGAAATTCCTGCTCAGTGCTTCCATCTAAGCCTTCTAAGGCATCTCAGAGCCATTGGCAGATCTGTTCCATCCTCAACTTTTACCTCAATAATTGTTCACGCTTTCGTCTGTTCTCGGACTCTCCATTGAAATTCGCTTCTCGGTGGATTCCCTATGGCTTGACTATATACTACACGGTCTGTGCACTATTCTGGTGGTAGATTTATTGTGCGTCTACCTCGATTCTCTCACATTTCTGCGTTCATGACTGAACAACTTCACTGGCTCCCTCTCTCTTCCCGTATACAATTTCAAAAATCTTATTTTGGCCCTCACGTTTTAGCTAGGTCTTGTCCCGGTGTATATTTCTGATCTTAGGTACACCGCCCCTCTCTGCCACTTCGATGCGTCCTATTAAGTCACATGATTAACGAGAACTTTTTGTATCTTCGGCGAAAGAACCGCCATAAATCCAGATTCCTTTGCCCGCATGGGACTCTCCTATATGGAATGAACTTCGCCAGTCAGATGGTTCTGTCATTCTATACCTGGTAGTATTTCATTTTTCTCTCGCCTCAAATCCTTTCTCTCGGGATGGCACGCACTGGAAGCGCTTCTGAAAGGCTTATGCTGCGCTTTTTAAATGATGATGCAAAATACAATGCAATACTTGTGCCGCTCAGTAGACTATGTTTAGTTATTCTTGACAGATGCAGATAATTTATTATTTAAATTAATGTTCCATTGTCTTTGTCGTCTATTAGAGGTGCACTCGTTAATAACAGTTACTCAGCTGCGGAATCATCGACACCAGGTTCTAAAATATGATCATACATGTGGCGCGATGGTGTAGTGGTTATGTTCACTGCTTTGCAGCCGGAGGGTTGCAGGTTCGAGTCCACCTCAAGTCGCCGCGTAGGTACCTTGTGCAAGTCTTTCACTCTCAATTGCTCATGCGCTTCGGCGTGAATCTCCGATGTAGTGTCCGCGCTGTAGTCGGGAGCGCCTCTGAGTAGTGGGAGTTGAAAAGTGCACAAAAGTGCACATGCAAATATAATATTCACCGATTAAGAGGTACTGATGTCACCAATGGCGACAGGATACCTACTTTCAACTTACTTGATGCAGAGTTTAGAAGATAATATTATCTGTGTTTGTTTTAAAAAAATCATTGATTATTGCCTGCAATGAAGTCTCTTCGCAACGTTGCGTGTTATACAGGGAAGCGAATTAATATTGGCGCCACCTGAAGACTGCTGTGGATGCGATGGCATACCTCCACCAGGTATTCGTCTTCTTGCTTTCATCTGATCCTCCAATTCCCTGCTGAGCTGTTCCGTTCTATGGTAGCTCGACCCGGACCACAATGGACTACTCTTACGGACAACCCTTTTTGACTCGACGCAGCGCTCGTGAATAAGCTGATGCCCAGCGCTTGGCTTTCGAGTAGCGTTTTAGAGATTTGGAGATTGCGATTTAAATATTCAGATAGCCTACGCTTATTCAACTTATACAAAGGATCCGAGACACATCCATCCCCAGCTTGCAATTAATTCGTGCAAGCTAGAAGGAAACGGAGATTAACAGTACTTATAACACAAAAATTCACCTGATATTGTCATTAAAACCTCTGCAATGAAATGGCTAGCAAGTATTATTTCTGACTGTCTTTACAATTGGTCGGTGAACTGAAATGCAACTTACTTCTTTTGGCATTGAAAAGAAATGCTATAATAGAATTATTAAGGAATGGTTACAACTCAAAAAGCAACGATCCTTTATAATAGGACTATAGTGGGTTATGTCGCTTGATACGAAATATCGGTATAGCCTAATACTGCGCACTAGGACACCGACCCAGGCTCGCATCACCGTGAGGAGAGTGTTTTCATCTGTTTTAGAAAAATGTACAATTGACGGTGAATTGTCCGTCTACGATACTGCATGGACGGAAAACAACCCCGATGTGCAGCCAGGTTATGAGCTAAGTCCTGGTGAAACACTTCACGTCGGTCAGTGCAAAGAATGGTAAGATATTTCCACGTTATTGTGCTTGACGCAATAATTATTATGAGCGCGAAAGCTCGTTCAAAAAACTTTTGCCAAAGCATCACAAAAACTTTTATATCAACATACTTTCTTATATAGATAATTATTCGTTTTATTGACAAAATAACCGATCGACATAACGCGACAGTTAACAAGCACAAAGGAGCAGCGGATAAAGCCTAGTAAATGTTTTTATACAGCATCCGTGTTATGAAGTTCTTCATGTTGCATTCATTTATATTTCTACCCTACATCTTACAAAGTCCTGCATTTTAACCAGCAAACCGTTGTAGGCCATGTTTTGATTCCTGTCAACAAATAGAGGCTTTTAGATTGACATAATTATCAGGTCCTGTATCGGTTTAAACAGTGCCGGCGCTAGCACCCCCCGTACCCCCCGGCCGGGGGGCCCCGAGTTTGAAAAGGGCCCCCAAATTTAGCTGGTCATTATGCCTATTTGTGACTGTGCAGATCCGGTCTGGTGCATGCCTCAACTAACCACATGGCACTGCCATAGCAGACCTAATGCAAATATCATACAGATTTTGGGCGTAAGTAGGCTATATAGCCATTCAAACTAACTCAAGCAATTTCATCCACTTTCTCAAACGCAACGTTTATAAATTGTAACTTATTCTAATTGCTAATTGGATGAGGCCCCAAAATAAAACCTGCGTGAGGCCCAAACATTAAAGCCTGTGTAGGGTCCCAGATGTCCTTGTTATGTGTCTGATCTCAAGTTTGCAAGGGGCCTCAAATGTAGCTGGTAATTATACCTTTCATGACTGTTCATCCATGAAACCACGCACCGAATTATGTTTTAACGCAAAGCATACAAAATAATATTACGCAAACCAATGGAGCATTGTCCTTCGACCAAAGAGGAGACTTGGGGGTGTGGACAGCGGCACGGCCCCACAATTTGTGGTTTGGATGTAATCCTTGTATCCCCAATATTTCAGAAATATTTCATAAGTATCATCCACTGACCATCAATAATGATCAATTTTGTTAAGATGACAGTCTATATAATGCTACCATTACAGTTGGCAAATCGGACAAATTTAAACATGGAGAGGGGACACTCTGAAGTCCTAAACCACGACTAACAGCATTGAAAAATGAGCAATTTTGGTAAAGATGACAGATTAAAATTCTACCATTACAGCATGGAAATTCCACAAAATTTAACAATTGGGAGGGTACATTTATTGAAGTCGTCTAGCACTTATATTATGAGAAATTTTAATGATATGAGATCTCAAGGTATGGTATGGGGGCCTCAAGTTTTTTGGGGGGCCTCAAGTTTTTTTTCGGGGGGCCTCCGATACCCTAGCGCCGGCACTGGGTTTAAAACTGTCATGTTTTGAGTGCCTCTGTCTTGCTCCGCGAGAAAAATTATTATAATGCGCCCTAACTTTCTCGGTTGAAAGTCACCTTTTATACAAAGTTTCAGCTAAGTTCATCGTGTTCTGTTCGTTCTTTTGTAACCATTAATGGTTTAACAATCAGCGACAACGGTCTGCACTGTAATACTGGCTAAGTGAAATCTTGGGAACAAATTGGATGATATATATAAATTATCTTCTTAAACTATCTCTTTTAGTAAAATGGCGAATCTGTAGGCAAATTGTGGTCACTTATACATGTTTTCCGATTTCAATTGTAGCCGGTGTACAATGGGTGGTTCGTTAAGCTGCAGTGTAAGTACAACGATTTGTAATTGGACAAAGTGGGTTTATATAAAACGTTGCTAGCTGCTATCATCGGCATTGGACATTAGTACGCAGATACCTATCAGTAGCCTAAATGAGCGAATCATCGAGTAAGGGAGCGAATCAGCCAGCGAATCAGACTGCTGAAAGACAGAAAGCACAGACGTTCCGAGTCTCACGACCAAGTTGCGTCGATAATTTCTGAAGGCATGATGACTAGACTACTGCTCAGGGAATAGAACATGATTATGAATTAAATGTCTTAAATTGATTGGCACTTCGACAGCCAAGGTTGGCATACAATTATCTCATCTGCATCTAATACACGATAAATAAATTCGGCAAATAATAAAGTTTTCTTCCAGTATTTTATTTGAGGTATAATTATGTCGTGGGACTGCAATGCAATTCTTGTACGGCATTGCAGGAATTCAAGGGAGAATTGCCAACATACGACCCGTGTGTAATTATAACATGTACTCCGTCATATGAAACAAGCCCATTCTACAAAGCAGAATCCTGCGAGTGCAAACAGGTTAGTAAGCTTATTATTTTCGTCGCATAACCTAGATTATAAATGCGAGTGCAATCAGGTTACTCAATTTCACCGCATAAACTATGAGGATAGGCATATATAAAGCCAACACTTGACTTGCATTTGGGAAAAATGCAATCAGCTGCAGAGAGATCTGAGCAACTAGGTGTTCAAATAGCATAAGCCTGGTGTCATAATTATTGTTTGGCTGTGTTATTCGAAAGAGACCGGTCTCAAACGTTGATTTCATTTTGCAGTTTAATTTTATCCAACCACAGTATGCCTACATGTACTTTTTAATACTAATCGTCAATTCAACTGAGATGGCGTAATTCAACTAATTCGTCGGAACCTGTATCCACAATTATGTCTGCATAAATAGCCTAAACACCTTCTATGTTTAGATATAAAAATCAAATATCGTTGTTGAAGCAACTTTTGCATCTGCTGGATTTAACTGTTGGGATGCTTAATAGCATACTCCTAGCTGTACTCAGTTCCTAAAGAAAGCTTCAATGCTTCAACGAGAACGTGCTTTTTGAGCTGGTTTATCCAACGCAATCTTCGCTTGGTTTCTTGTTCTTCAAGGCAATCAAATGTGCGGATTGCCTCAAATTAACATGCGTCCAATGAACCGTGTAAATGTCACAGAGACCAAAGTGACAGTAGCATAGTACTCGTATAAAATTTGCTGGCATAGAAAGTACATCGACCCATTTGTACAAATTTCCAAAAAACAAACGCGATCGTGAATCTGAGCTTCTGAGTCATCTGTATGTTAGCTAAAACTGTTTTCTTTTTAGGATGAAATCTACCAGGAAGTCGATGCTCCCGTGTGCTGCCTATGTATCCCAAGTAATATTTCTTACTGATTCGTGAGTTTTCAGCATTGAGGAATAGACACGGCTAACGCAGAATAATTTTGTAGCCTCAAAGAATATTTTATATACATTACTTATGTTATTAAGCCACACCAGTAAATCAGCCACTACAATTATAATGTAAGCTCACAACATGATATTGCGGCCGTAGAAGCTTGGAAACTTGTTAATAAAAATATATGAAATGTGTTACAAATTATCTATAGTTAGCTTACGTATTTTATCTAGCTAAATGTGCAGTCACTGCCACCAATGTGATAACCGGCAAGACGCCATACATCGAGCAAGATGGCGTCGCTGGTCTAAGCGATGGAGACACAAGGCTCGCAATCGGAGACACGGTTCCTATCAACCAGACCATCGCGGTCGACGAATGCAACGAATGGTAAGACAAGTTAGAATCTGTCCAACTTTCAGTGAAACTCGGTTCTTTTAGTATTCCACGGTACGTCACGTTTTGGCGCCACCATTTTGGCGCCGCCGTTTTGGCGCCGCCGTTTTGGCGCCACCGTTTTGGCGCCGCCGTTTTGGCGCCGCCGTTTTGGCGCCGCCGTTTTGGCGCCGCCTTTGCGCAGGCTACTTCCGGTTTAGTTTACAAGACGAGTGAAACAAATATATCAGCATCAAGTGATCGAATTTTATTTGATAATTATTTTTCAAGTTTCATCAAGTAGTCTAATCATTATCCGTAAATTTTAAGCCCTATAATTATATTGTGTTCAATGACATCATTGTTATTGCTGTTAATTATATTAATATAAATATAGGCCTATCATCTCTCCACTGATAATTTCTTTATTTTATTGATTACTGTTTTCTCTGGATTTGTGCTTGATTTCAGATATCGTAATTAAATTTATTGTGTTGCACTACATCAATTATAATAATTGATTGGGCATTCATTTCTGAACAAAATAAGTAAATTATTTAAATTCAACATAATCATATAAAAAAAATTTTTGGGACCCATCTGCACAAAACCAGTCGTAAGTCGGTTTTTCACTTTTTTAGTTTAATATATTATTTTAAAGAGAATTTGTTTCTCTTTAAAATTTATAAGCTTGAAGTTCAACGCTCGTTATCACACCACGTTAACTCCAGGTTCCGATTTGCCCGAATCAAGTTAGATTCCGGCTCACAGCCACAATGGATAGGAATAGTAGAAATTCCGAAAACAGTTCTGAATTCCCGATTGCATTTTGTAAGTAGGCTAATGCGAAATATGCCCATCGTGTTGAAACCTCAAACTATCAACATCGTGCTTTCTCAGTTATTGGTTCATCTGTGTCGAATAGTGTTCGTTGGAGATACGCCTGTTACCTAGGGTTGATTCATCAGTGTTTTACAGGTTCCTTAAACCTTTTTGTATAACCGTGGTTGGACTGGGAGCGCCTCTGAGTGGGCCTCTTAAAGGGGCGCCTTATACACTCTTAAAATGAATGAATGAATGAATGAATGAAAGACTTTTGCTGGATTATTTGCCTAATCTCTTTTCTGATATAATGTTTACAGCCGATGCACAGATAACGGAAAATTCACCTGCTATGTAAGTATTTGTTACGCATGATTTCAATAAATGGAGTTCATTTGCACTCCCCCACACATGCAAGCCATGGGTGTTTGCGACTCGGTGTGATAAGCTTACATGTTTAAAATGAGTGGACAGCTCATTGTCCGGCTTTGATTCTGTTTGGTCTAATACACAGACTGCACGGGGTATGTGCGCGAATGAGTGTTTACCTTCATACGGAGTGCAACCTGTGAATGATAGTTTCCATGATTAATTGCGAATGGCGAATTGTAAAAATAGGTTATGAATACGTAAGGCAATTATTTGCGAGTCATAATAGAAACTAAAGTTGTGCTTTCGATGCAAGGGGTCTCTGCAACGCGGTCACACTTATAGCTAGGGCCTTTGTAAACATGCCTTGTGTTGAGCTAATTCATATTATAGAGCGAAACCCTACGGAAGGATTGCACTAAGGAGCTTACCAAACATAAATACATGAATAAATCAAAAAAATAAATATAATCACCCTTGAAAATAAACAAATTAATCCACCGTGCTTTTTGCATCTTGTAGCCGTGTTGCGGTTTGCCAACCAGAGTTTGATTAAACTAATACTAATGCATTAGGGTTTTCTTTGGCTCATGCTGTTATACACCAGTTTTGCGACTTCGGGCAAGAAATTGAAACTAGTAAAACTCGGTCCCGGCTTGTTTGTCTGTACCATTTGCGTGAATCCTATTCGTTAAGCCCTCCGTTTAAAAGTGTCTAATATTCTAAACACACAACTGATCTTTGACGCACCATCTGAACACGGCTTTTTAAAAGAATTTGTAGAACGGCGCAAGCACTTCATTCCCTCCCCCATCCTACACTATAAATTACTCCTAATCGGATGGCAATTACATTTTCGACTATTTCTAGCTGCAAAGAAGTGCTTCTTCAACTGCACAAAGCCATTTTAGCAGTGCGCACTTTGTCGAGAACAGCGCATTAAAAGGCCCTGCGCCTGAATCATAAACTCTTCAGTTTAATTCTAGTCTCAACCATTGCCTTCTTTCCTTGTAGAATATTACAAAGTACGAACTAGATCCGAATGACAACTGTCGCCAGCTGGCGTGCATCAATGGTACACAAGACGTAATAGACAACGCCGACAGATGCGATTGCCTACCTGTGAGTGCTTAATTTTAACAGTTTCCCTTGTGTCACTATCAACCAACGGTAAGAGAACCAGATTGTACCGTTGGATGCAAAATAGACAGACGCTGAAAAAGAAAGATTGCTTAACGTCTGATATAATTATTATTATTATTATTATTATTATTATTATTATTATTATTATTATTATTATTATTATTATTATTATTAGGCCTATTGTTGTTGTTGTTGTTGTTGTTGTTATTGCTGTTGTTGTTGTTATTGTTGTAGCTGTTGAAATTATCAGAGAATTAGTATTCTTCGTGTTTGAAACATTATTAATGCTAAGCAAATTTGTTTTATTGATTCATGCATCCGAAAATACAATGTTTAAGCGTCAAGACATTCTTCAGATGTGTGATTACAACTTTTCTTTAAGATGTATCCATAATATTAGATCCTGAAATAATATTGATTTCACGGTTTTCACGTTTAATGAATATTTCCCATTTTAATCTCCTGACAACCAATCTATGTTTTCGGATCCACAAAATAATTGCTTGACTCTTGTTTTATTTTCAGCAATACGTTGTGTTGTTGCCGTACCCACTGTGTTGCAAATGCCCGCCACGTAAGTATCAATTCATTTCATCCCGTCTATTAAAGCTGGAAAAGGTGGGCTCGTCATGTTTTTATGTCTTTGAAATGCTGATGCAACTCTGTTATCAATAATAGGGCCTAGAGCAGCTCCTTCACACGCAATTGCTCATGCACTTCGTCGTCAAACTCCGATGCAGTGTCCGCGCTGCTACAGTACCGGTAGTCGGGTGCTCTTCTGAGTAGCGAGCTTGACTATGACACTAAGTCTTGCCTTTATCTCCTCACGAATTGACTACTGTAACTCCCTACTAATTGGGCTTCCTAAGGTTCGCTTGTCATCTTTGCAATATGTCCTAAGTTCTCCTGCTAGACTTATCGCACGACTTCCACGACACTCGTACATCTCTACATACATGACTCATGACCTTCACTGGCTTCCGATCTTTGCCCGAATCAGACACAAGGTCTTGCTCCTAGTTACTAAGTCTTTGCAAGGCTTATCGCCTAAATAGGCTACCTGTGCGACTTAATGTGTAGGCCTCTTTCCCGCCCTTATTCGTTCGGCTGACCGCTTTGATCTATTTGTACCTAGATCACGAACCTTATTAACCCAACATACGGAGTTTGCTATTGTGTGGTCCTTTAATTTGGAATCACCTTCCTTCTGAAATTCGTGACAGGATTCTTGTAGGAAATTCACCTGCATCTTTTCGCTGCTTGAAGACTTCTCTCTTTTCATGGGCCTGTCACGCCGAGAGCGCTTCTGAATAGCTCTGCTGTGAGAAGCGCTTTACAAATGCTTTATTAGATTAGATTAAATTATACTGGATTGAAGGGACGCCATAGCAAATGCGAGAAAGAAATAACATACAGGCATAGTTTGGATAATTATGCAGGTTGCATACAAACGAAACTCGCAGGACCAGGGTAGACATGTCAGTAGTGTTAGCTTGCTAAGACTGGCGCTAAGCCTTCTCCATATTATTATTATTGGGCGACCTTTCTGTTGATATGTAAAACGTTTAGACGCTGTTTTTCGAGCTTCAAAAACAATTCTACCTTGGTGTTCAGAATTTTTCCACATCATGCCTGTCTTGATGTGAAAAAAGGACGCGCGAAATTCGAACTCTTGTTACCCAGACAATCCATTTCACTTTGGAGTGCTGAGCCTGTGCAGTTTATTGACACATTATGGTCAGTGGCGGCGCCAGGATTTCAGTTTAGGGGGCTGAATCCTCGCGGAAGAAATTTTTCCCATTTTCATCCGCCAAATTTTCTGACGTTCTTTTTTAGTCATCCGGTCGAAAATCGAGGAAATATTTCAGTTTTGCATGTAAAAAACCCGGATGGCCTTTTTAGGGGGCTTAGCCCCTAGGTTACCCTTTATAGAAACTTGGCCCCTGCCCCCTAGTGCCGCCACTGCTTATGATATAGGCTAATGCTGTCGGATACATCTGTTGTACTATGAAAGAGAGAACTCCAAGATGCCTTATTAATTCACAGAAGTTCTAAGAACCATACACCTACTGAAATTTTAAACAATGAAGTCCTGTTTTCAAGATGAAAAGCTTTAAACTGCGTAACAAAATGCCATCAAATCGACCTGGTTTCCAAGCTATATACATTTCGTGAATAAACTGATTTTTATTTTTTATTTTAGCTCTGCCATCGACGACAGGTAGGGTAATGCTACTGCATCCAGCACATCAGCCATTACAAATTCAGCTACGTACAGGATATCAACGATTATTAGTCTTTAACCATGCACAAGCAATCATCGCTCTTTTTGCACTCATGTGTTTTCATTCTCAACGGAATATCGTCATTTTGATAGCATGCTTTTTCTATAAAAACATGGAAATTGTCACAAGATATTTAGAAGTCTTCTTCATCTTCTTCGCTCTCTTCCAACAGTCATGCGACGACGATGAGGCTCCCACGTGACTTCTCCAGACCTGTCGATTACATTGCTCTGGACATGCTAATACCCATCTCCTTCAGATCCTCTCTGGCGTTGTCCATCCAAGTCTTTGGTTGTCTTCCTCTGCTTCTCTCATACTTTTTTAATGAAAACTTGGAAAGTGTTGCAAGATATTTAGAAAGTGCAGGCTAATAAATAGCATTTGTATGTGGGGCACCAATCAATTCGAGGAGACGATTTAATTAATAATTAATTTTGTTGTCCAGCCAATCAGTTCTCTTGGTCCATTATTTTCTACTTCTCGTTGAAATATTTTCACGTTTGTAATTAAATGGGTTTTCAAAGGCTCGATCGGTTAACAAGTAATTCAGATTAATTTGTAAATGAAGGACAACACTAGCAGAAGAACAATTGCGAAATTATACTGATGACTTAATTAATTTGTTTTAGAGAAGCCAACCGGTTTATCTACACCTACAAGTCAGTGTTTGGCTTCCCATTTTGTCTTAATAAAATCTTGCTGGCTGTGGAACGCACTGAGCGATTTGCCAATAATTATTAACTTATTTTAATCACATGTGTAATATTTTTTCTTCTTTTTTTGACTGATGAACTGATTGACTGTCTGACTGATTCATTGCGAATATCAGCCATTGAAAATACACGAGTATGAAAGCATCTTGGTCGTCAACACTTAATTTGGCGATGGATCAGCTATACGCGTAGCTTACATGCTAGTGTACATGCGTGCGTTCGCACTTTTATGCTATTCATGTCAAACTTCTCTATGTATAAATCTACAAGACAATGACTATTTCTTAAGTTTTTTTTACAAATAATCTATGTGTATTTCAGGACCACCGACACCTACGACGACGTTATCACGTAAGTTGCTGGCATATAATTTTAAAGATCTGGCATTCGCTTTGCATTCTCCTGTTTTCAGATTTTCAACAAATAACTTTTTGTCAAAGATCTCGAGCTCTACCAACGTTAAACTTTGTTGGCTACATTAGCGTTTGCCAAAGGTTCTGCTTTTAATTCAACTATCCACTATATGCAAACACGACATAAATTTTTTCATGACATTATTCATGGTGCGCGGTGGTACAATGGTGGGTTTGGAGTCCTGGAGCCTGAGAGTTTCAGGTTCGATTCCACCTCAAGCCGTCGCCTATAGGGACCTTGAGCAAATCCTTCACTTGCAATTATTGCTCGTGCGCTAAGGCATCAAACTCAGATTCAGTGTCCGCGCTGTTGTAGGGAGTGCCTCTGAGTAGCGAGCTCGACGGGACACTATATCAAATGCAAGAAATAAATGAAAATAAAATAAAATAAATATAAATAAATAAATTGTAGCTAAACTTATGTTGAATGGGTCGTTGAGGCGATTGAGTTATTGTATTTTAATTTGCATTTGTATTTTACAATCAAAAGACATGCTGTTTTTTTCATTTTCCAAAGATCAAGTCTACATTTCTGTTTTTGCACATTGTAACTGATAACTGTGAATTACGGAAACGATCTACCTATGTTTGAAACTTATTGCTAATTACTTTACTAGAACGGCATGGTGGCTTACATGCAGTAATGTTTGTTTACAGCCTGTAAACTCCGAATGGACTTGGCATTCGTACTGGACGGATCTGGAAGTATCTGCGAGAACACAGGCAGCAACCCGTACGATCCATGCGACAACTGGAGATTCATACTTCGCTTCATAAATGAAATACTTGATGGCTTCACAATTGGACTAAAAGATACGCGTGTGACGCTCGAAACATTTGCACGCAAAATCGACATACCATTCGACTTTAATAAGTATATCAATCTGTACTGTTTATGATGTTGAATTTATATGTATAACCTACCTATTTAATTTTATATCTCTTACAAAAATACGTGAATGACAATACTGTTGCCTTAAGACGTTCTTGGTCACTAAATCACTTATATGATTATAAACAACAAAATTGCGAGTAATGACACTTTTATCAAATGCCTCTCCTTCAGCTCCTTGTTATTCCCAATTCAAGCACCGTCTGTTACTGGCTTCTACATGTAGGTAGTTCCTACTTGTGCTTTTCGCAAATAACGTTTTAGGTTTGATTGTGCCTTACTTCTTACAGATATACTGACTATGATTCTTTATCGACCGCGATTGAGAATACTCGCTTCCCTAGTGGCGCCTCAAATATAGCCGACGCAATAGAGTCACTGGTGACGACCATTTTCAATGCATCGCATGGTGACAGGCCTGACGTGCAGAACACAGCCATTGTGTTTACTGACGGTGATCCAACCGCTAATCTTGAAACTGTGAAAAAAGCGATCGACGATGTTCGTAGGAGTGGAATTAATGTCATAGTTGTCGGAGTTACAAACCGAGTATCCGAGTCGACGGTTAAAGAGATTTCATCACCACCTCAAGAGGTAGGCCGCTACAATAGAAAATCATTAGTCAGTAGCCTACATAATTTCAGTTGATGTCTGTAGGTTTTGCGTATAACAAGCTGGCGTAGAGAGCGAGTGGCAACGAGTTTGCGCTTTGTAGACCACTATTAGCACCGTGCATTGCAGGCTGTCTGTTCTGTTAGTAGCTACGATCCATTGTCTTCTGTAATTTGCGTTCTTGATTTTTTAATTAAACAAGCGTTTCAAGGAGCACTATAGAAAAAAAACCCGCTCATGCATCGTTAAGTGATACCAACGTTTATCCTGTGTTTATTTTCCAGCTCAATAAAAACTACTTCATAGTAAACGACTTTTCTGCAATCGAGGCAATTCGATGGGCAGTGCAAGCAGAGGCTTGTAACACTCCACCGCCAGAAGGTATTTTTCATATATCTCGTCTTTCATAAAGCGTGCTGTGGTAGCCTATTTATTGGCCTAATAGCATCATCCTTTGATGTAGAACGTCAGTGTACTGTAAGCTTATTGTATTGTATTGTGTATGACCACCTATAAAGCACTTATCACAGCAAGAGCCTTTCAGAAGAGTTCCCAGTGCGTGCAACCATGAGAGAAAAGGCAGGTTTTGAAACGATAGAAAGATGGCCAGAGAGCTTCAGACGCTCAAAATGAAATGTATCTATACCACGTTCAAAACTATTCCAATACTTCGTTGACTTTTGAACTCCAACGCAGTGAATTTCCCATATTGAAGGTTGGAACAGTTGAATATGGGCTACCACATGGAAATTGTTACTAGTAATAATAATTCATATGAATTTCATAGATCTTTAAAACGACCGAAACCGAAAAAATAGCGGAATAAAGCGTCGTTTATTTTTTTTTAATACTGAAAACGAGAAGAAAACGGAAGGACGAAGAATAACTGAACTTTGCTGCGTCTTGTACTAGGCCTAGAGTTATAAATTAAAAACCTTATTTACCCAGTTTAGGCCTAATCTTAATCAGCATGCAAAGAGCGCAACTTTATCAGCAAACACTAAATAAAACGGTAAAATAGTGACCTCAATTAGCGGAATCCCTGAAAGTACGAAAACACGTCGAAAAGGATATCAGACGAAAATAAAATATAAATGAAAAAAATTGCTTACCACAAATAAATGAATATGGTCACGTAGAAAAAATGAGATAAAAATAAAAAACACGAAAAACGGACGTTTCTGAGAAGAATAAAAACGGTCAAAACTTTTTCAACTATGATAAAATCTGCAATCTTTTCTTGATTTTTATATAAGCTTAACGTAGCCCACGGAGAATTCCTCCACTTTATCAGTGGTAACTATCGCCTTAAGATTAGATCTTCGTATAGGCCTACATAGATTGTTCTTTGCTTGAAAACCTGTAGACGTGTTCCTTCTGTGTAATTCAGTTTTATGTACAATGGACGATGTGCAACCGGGCGAGACACTTTGGATAGAACAAGATAACATCCCTGGTCTGACGAGCGGCGATACAGTTATCTATCCAGGAGACACAGTGGGAGCCTACGAAGTTGTTAAGAAAGGAGATTGCGAAGAATGGTAAGAAGCAAGCCAGTTCGACTTCGTATTGAACCTGAAATAACTGCTAGCATGTAAAGATTCTTCAGGGAGTATTTTCGGCACAGTGTATTTAAATCTTACGTTAATTTATTTTATTCAGGTTTGACTAGTCGACAATAATATGCACGACATTCCTAAGGTAACCCGCATGCACAACTACATGGTCAAGTTTCACCTGATATTTTCAAAGACCATTCATAGGCCTAGCGATTCTGCGCTAACTCTACAGTCATCATTGCATCATTTTAAACACCCGTAATTCTGATAAAATTATAGCCTAATGGACTGCGGCGGTGTCTCAAGTGATTTACCGGCTCTTAAGTGCTGTAGTACGCCGAACAAATTTCTGTCCAGGGTAACGGCCTCTGTTGTCATAGACCCTGGTCAAATCGGATTCATCCATCCATCAAGTGGGTGCTGATCAGTCTAACTGATATGAATTCAGGATCTTATCCACGCAAATTTCCGTTTATCTAGAAGGGTTCTGACTCTTAAAAACTGATCATTGATGCACCTAGGCTATATAAATAAAATAATTAGTTCTAGTACCAAATCATTATTTGTTTGGTACTGAAGTCTAAAGTTTTGCTTATTTTACGTTTTTTAGTATCTGTGAATTGGACCAGAGTCTGAAGTGCCAAGTTAGTATGATTGAAATTTCATTTAATTTTGATGCTGATGTTTTGAATATTGGTGCCCTCCATAAGCATTTCAATTTCAAGCAGTGCTAATGAAGTTAATTGTATGTAAAGTACACGTCTCAATAAGTAGCCTATTAGTTAATTCGTTTAGTTTCGCATGTTTGAAATAGTGTTTCCAATGTGCATTTCATTTCCTGTAGGCTTATAGCTGAGTGCGACCTGGTGGCGGACCGGTAACGCGTCCGCTTACGGAGCGGGAGGTTGCGGGTTCGACTCCGGGTAACGACCTTGGGCAAGTTGTTTACGCACACGTGCCTCTGTCACCAAGCAGTATAATTTGGTACCGGCGTAAGCTGGGAAGTAAACAGCAAGTCCTGCGATACACTGGCCTCGTGTCCAGGACCTTGGGATTCGTCCATTGCTGGCTCAGGGCCATGGAAAAGGAGATGAGCGCCTCCCTATGTTCCTCATGGAACGGGATAGGATTTTACTTACTTACTACTACTTATAGCCTCTGATGTTTGCGTAAATCCTTTGTTTAATAAAGCATAATATGTCGGTTGAGTAATGTAATATGACTAAGTACATGCAGCATCGGATTTGTATGCTTCCTGAGCAACACTCTGGTAACACAGTAGTGCTACTCAAACTGAATACTTTCAAGGCTAATTTCCGTGAGTAGCCTACAACTTTCGGTCTAGTTCCAGATTCCGTTTGCAGGACAAATATTAGGTTTAATAATGGCGTTAAATCGCGCGATAATAATTATTATTATCTTTTTAAATGGAAAATGCAGTAACATTGGCAGTTGCCCCTCCCTCCAAGTACGGCACCCTTGGAAGACACAGTGGTGGCTCAAGAATTCTTCCTGTCCTCTAATAATTCAATATCAATAACCTGACGCATGAGCAACTATTTATGGCAGCCGCTACATTATTACGGTATTATCACTAAACTTTATTGTTACTTATGTGTGTAATTTTAAATATTTGACTTGTAACCTGGTATGTGACCTGAGTTTGTCTTATTTTCAAATTAAACGATTATAGCCTACGACTACTAATGCGTATGGAAGGCAGAATAAAGACAACTGAGAAGAGCTGCTCAGCTATCGAAACCATTCGATTTTCAAGCGCTTAATCGATTGAGCCAATAAAATTATAGGTCTTTTAAACGGAGCCTAAGACGTGTGAACTATTATAATTATTAACGACGGCGAGACACAAGTAGCGTTCGAGTTTTCTGCGTGTTTTGTTACCGTAGGCTATATAGCGGTATGCCATAGCATTATTATAGTCTCCTGCGGTTTTCTACTCTTTAGCCTGTTCTTGAGAGCTGGGCTGATGAAACTGCACCTTGCACCAGTCACACTTGCAAAGATGGTCAACTGACCGTCGTCGACCATACTCAAACCTGCAACTGCAAGGAGGTGTGTTGAAGAAAATAATCGTATTATCATTTATATCATTTTTCATTTTTCATTGATTGCATCAAAACAAAGCTCGAGGGTACGTACCATACGTATTTTTGTGAAAGGTACGTACGTATTTTAACGTACCCTATTTAAGGGTACGTAAACAATAATAAAATACGTTAGCCTCGTCATTGCTCATTATAAGAATGTTCAATTTAGTTTAAACAAACAATCACAGCCAAGTAGGCCTATACAGCGCAGTGAATTGCTGCAATGATATATTGTAGGTCTATGTTTATCTAGCCATACATTGCACTTAATGCACTAATTGATGTCAGTTAGTCGGTTCAGTTCTGCTGCAGCACTTAAAAGTCCAACTCCAAGGAAAAGTTGAACAGTTGCATTCAATTATTTATAACAGAAGAATTTATCGAATTAAATTTTACTGCTACGCTACCGGAAATATCGATTTCAATGACGCATAGGCCTACTATACTATAATATTGTTGACTCTTTGTATACGTACATGTAGGCTATGGGTCGCCGAGTAAGCCATATATTTTTTGTGTGCACATGTATGGTACGTACCATACGCGTAGGCCTATTGTATTTTTTTGAAAGGTACGTACGTATTTTAACGTATTCTATTTTAGGGTACGCGTACCCTCGAGCTTTGCATCAAAATATTCGTATGCAAGATGATGATTTCTAAACAGTTTAAAAATGTTAAAACAAGACATGCGATAAGAGAAACTGATAATTTACGAAGACAATGCACGGAGACAATGGGAACCCTGAAGGGAAGAAAATACCGCTAGGCAGGGCAATAGATAAGTGTAAGGTAGTCCCTGTAAGATGTTGGGAGATAAAAAATTTTGGCTGTGCGAAGAACAGTAAGAACAAACGTCATGAAAAGACTAAACGAAACTAAATTTCTGCAAGACTAGATATTATTTTTTGGGACTATGACTGTTAGCACTCATCACAATTTCTTAGAAAGATAAAACGAATCTAACTTATGACTATAATTATTATTATTATTGAATCGGTGTACACTAAGGGGCCGTCCATAAAGTACGTCACGCTATTTTTGACCATTTTTGACCCCCTCCCCCTGTCACAAACTGTCACAAATCTCGGACCCCCCTAAAGTACGTCACACTTTCGAACAAAAAATTTAAAAACAACCATTTACCTAACCCTTTAAACCCTAGGATACTATCCCTAATCCCTCTGATAGTGACGTGTGTCCCTAGACGCTTTGATAGTGACGGGAAATCAACTTTTATCACGCCTGGCCGGGTTTTAGACACGCCTGGCCGGGCCGGGTCGGATTTTAGGTACTAAGAACAAAAAAATAATAAAGAATTCAAAAAATAAATGTGTGACGTCACACATGGCCTGACCCCCTCCCCCTGTCACAAACTGTCACACTTTTTTACACCCCCTCCCCCCTCTGGAGCGTGACGTACTTTATGGACGGCCCCTAAGCTTGTCACATTCTAAATGCATGCAGATTAGACTGTCAAAACTTAGTGATCTATTTGTTTGAGATACCTGCTTTTAATGATAAACTCGATGATTCAATTGCAATTTATATAATTAGGCCTAAGTCCTGCAAATTTTCGTCCGAAACTCTTACGACACGGCGATCTTAACCCACGGTGAAAGAAACTGGTTAGCAAGAGCTTGCCCAAAACGAGACGCAGATAGGATTGTGATTTTCTGCTGGGCTTTTTTTTTGATTGCTTGCGTAGCCCGCACATCACAAGTTATCGTGCTCTTGAAATTGCAGTTCAAGGTTCCAGATTTCTTACTGTGTGGACAATTAATGTTTTGGAAAATTTATCTAGCTTACAAATAGCTGTTTATTTGTTTCTTGCAGGATGAAACCTTGGTCGAAGCCGATGCTCCGGAATGTTGCAGATGCAAACCGCCAAGTAGGCCTACATTCTATTTCTTGATAAACTTAAGTTAGGCCTAAAGGCATTACTGATAAACCTGGACAATGGTATCTTCATAGCGAATGGTTGAACATGTTGTAAACGACTCTCATGCAACCTGGGATATGATCGTCTTGCCCTGTCTTCGCTGCTATTCCACTAGCAATGCAATTATTATTAACCATTAGGCTAATCATTAATTGGTAGCTTAAATAGCGCTCTTGTGTAATGTACAAAATCTCGTGGCCATGCGATGTCCAAGTCAAATTAGGTCATTTTTGTTGCCCTTGCATTTCTTGACATTGTATGTTAAGTTTGCATTTATGTTTGATTTTCTTTTATAATAGATTACTGTGTGATGTCGACCACCGATATACCAACAGACAAACCGGTCTGGATAGAAAGGGACAACGTGCCCGGGCCGACACCTGGCGATACGTTTTTGAATCCAGGAGACAAAATTGAAACTACTGATATTGTCAAGCAAGGAGACTGCAAATCATGGCAAGGCTATTCTTCTTCGTAGTGCTTATTAATCGGAAAGGGGAATTTTAATGCTCCTACGTAATCGGTTTTATCGACTTTATCAAAACAAGATTAGTGCTTACAGAAATTTCACGATAACCCTAAATCGTCATGAGAGTTACGTTTCAAATAGCAGTGTAATAATTATGATTGCTATTCTTTCCTGTACTTGGGCTCGGGTGTAATTATTGCGAATAGCTTCACATTATATTAATTATAGTACTCGTCTAGCACATCTGCGATTTAGTGCGTTACCTAAGATGAAGTATCGCAGCGTAGACTATAGGCTACTTGATTATTTATCATATTTCCAGTGCTTGACGATGTCTGATGGCTTCCAACGGAACCGTTGACCGTGCCCTCCTTCTCCTCCTTAGATTGGGACTGGCACTACTCGAATTCGGGCAGCGGCGGGGTTTAATTTTGCCTTCTTCCAATGCGACACGCAACTTTCCACTTGCATGATATGGTAGACGACTCTTGTTTAACCTTGCATTATAAACGATTTTTTTTATTTGCAGCGTTTGCAAACCAGGAAAAGGTCTTACATGCACGGTGAGTTAGTGTCTATAAGAGATCAATGTATTTCGTGAGTTATCGATTTTATTCTGCTGTAAAATCACCAATCAAGTGTCCTCTCATCAGCAGAGAATACTGTGACTTGTTTTCTTTTGTTCTTTTCTTCCATTGTTTTCATTTGTTATTTTGTTTGTTAGTTTCCTTACGAATTACTTTGTCTTCTTTTCATATGCACTATTATTCTCTTTCTCAGTGGCTGACCATAGAACCTGGAATGGGCCCCATGTTGCTCTCCTCCTGGTGCCTAGAGGTCACTCCACTATGTTTCTTTCTCGCTTAAAAACTGCTCTATTTAGCCGTTGTTGGACTGGGAGCTCTTCTGAGTGGATAACCTTGAAGGTGCACTTTATAAAAAGTCAATAATAATAATAATAATAATAATAATAATAATAATAATAATAATAATAATAATAATAATAATAATAATAATAATAATAATAATAGCCGTCCATCACTTTGTTCCTTTGGCCTGCGAAACCATGGGCCCGGTGAATGATGAAGGCATGACGTTTCTTTTATCTTTGGGGCAGAACCTCACCGCCATGTCTGGAGATGCTCGCGAGACGTCTTTCTTATTTCAGCGTCTTTCTATTTCTATCCAGCGATTTAATGCAGTGGCATTCCGCGGCTCTTTTCCTGCACTGGATTTCAACGACGACTAGGTGCCGTTCCAGATGTTTAAAAAAATAAAATAAAATAATAATAATAATAATAATAACTATAACTTGGTCGCTTTTAAAGAAACTTTCTCTTCAAACCCTCAAGACGAGGCCTGACAATTCCGGACTAGTTTTTAAACAATAGTTAGCAATGAAGTCCCTGAGGGATCCTAAATACCTCGGGGCAAAAAAACAAAAATAATAATAATATTAATAATAATAATAATAATAATAATAATAATAATAATAATAATAATAATTATTATTATTATTATTACAAACAACGCGTAGCTTTACATGTACATTCTAAGTCCAGCAGAAGGCAAAAATATAAGGGTTGGTTAGTCGACGGCCAGTTAAAGATCGATGGTTAGATAATATTATAATAATAATAATAATAATAATAATAATAATAATAATAATAATAATAATAATAATAATAATAATAATAATAATATAGACTACCTTTGATTTTCAAGTGAATATGTGGCATAAGATAATGTAATTGAAAAGAATGATTGCCTAATGACTTTTTGTAATCGGTTAGCAGAACTTTCTGGGTTTTTTCCCCATTGTCACTGAAAGTGCAATGACTGCCTTTCTATCTTGCTTGACCTGTTTGGTGGACAATAAAAAGTGTGTTGTTGCTGCTGTTGTTGTAGTTCACATGCGGCAGTAATCGTTTTATTTTTATTGTTTCTCTAATATTTTCTTGTTTAAAGATCAATAATGTCTACTTTTCTTCGTTTTTAATTTAAGCTACCGCTCGGAAAATGCGATCTGTTCCAAAAACTTAA
>OX457043.1:5167825-5200325 GCA_949752735.1 Lumbricus terrestris | reverse complement strand
CGATGAAATCCTAACCGACCCTCACGACGCCTAATCTGATCCTCTCCGACCCTGGCGACGCATACCCTGACCCTACTACACCTAACGTGACCCTAACCTACCATCACTACGCCTAACACGACCTAGCCGATCCTCACGTTCCCCGATACTACAGTTATGCCGAACCACGTGCTATTAAAGGCCAAGTCCTAAAGGTTTAGACACCGAACTCTACTATCAACCGCTCGTCACCAAAAAATGGAAGATTCTAACGCCATCATCCGCTCGACCGACCAGTCAGTCGATACCTGACGAGAGCGGGGATAGGCTATACATCAATGGTTGTTGTCAGTTGTGATATTTCAATTTAGTAGCCTACATCTTTTTCTTACCACTCATTTCTGTCGTTCTTTGCAGCAGCATCGTATCATATTAAAACCTATAGTTACAATGTGTATAATGTATAATATCGGCCTATACATATCGACAATCGTCATATTTGCTTATTATACAGTATTATACACCTCAGTGGGAAAACAGGGTCTCCGAGTCATAATTACACAATGATTACGTCACAATAATAAATGCTGCGTCACAATAAATTTTGCATCACAGTATTATTATAAATTGTTACGTCATAACAGCGAATATCGAGGCGCAATGAATTCATTTTCGTTAATACGGTTGCAGTTTCTTTTATGCGTCAACTTTGGGGATGTAAATAAATGGACCGTAATGTAATGGACGAAAGAGGAAAGATCCTTGATGAATACAATTAGAACAAGGCAGAAGAACTGGATGGGACATATAGCCTACTGAGAGGCAACTCCTTGCAAAGAGACATAGTGGAGGGCAAAATGGAGGGGAAGAGGGGAAGAGGAAGACCGAGGGAAAAGTTCTTGGACTGGATGATGGAGGATGGATATGGGAAACTTAAAGAAAAGGCACAACACCGAGAAGAGTGGCGTCGTTGGGCATCTGGACCTGCCGAGAGGCAAGGCAGCAGACCTAAAGAAGAGAATGTAATGGACTACCTCACTAATCGTCTGCTTTATTCGTGTAGCAACCTGTCTCGTTGAGGACGACCTCCTCATTGCGGGCAAAGTGCCATACATTGAGAAAGATGGACTTATAGGATTCACATCCGGTGATCAGGTCATTCACGTCGGCGATCGAGTGGACCATGACCAAACCATCATCATCGATGAGTGCAACAAATGGTTAGACGACCGTTTACCGTATATATTTGTTTTGTTTTAAATGCTAGAAGGTGTGCGTGTGTATGCATATACACATATATTATAGTGTATACAATTGTCTGTGTGTGTGTGTGTATGTGTGTGTGTACGTACGTGTGTGCACAATGTTGCTATAGATATCGTCTTTCCGGGTGAAACATGCGGAATAGTTTCACTGTTGGTAAGAGTCAGTGATATTTTCATTAACGATAAGTAAAATTAGAACTGAAAATATTGATTTCCGTTCAGTGTAACTTTAACTGTAACTGAAATTATTTTGAGAACGAAAACTGAAATAGAACTGAAATTAAGCACAGTGAAGGAAAATTAGAATAAAAACGAAAATTAATTTTAGAACGGAAATTATTGAAAAATTGGAAATTTTAGTTCATAGCCTTTCCTAAGCAGTTGAGTTTACATCTAAAAGGCGCACATACTTTCTGACTCTTAAAACTTTGGTATCTTTGGCCTAGCACGTGCTTCCGTGTGCAATTTATTATTGTCTTTTGCATCTGGACCTTTTCAGTAAGTTAATCATTTTCAACTTCATCATAAGAATGTGGTTATGTGAAAATCACTTTGAATACCGGAGTGCAAATATTTCAATCAGGATAACTTTGTGCAGCTTGCACACTGGGCTAAATGAAAAACTCATGTATTGGATTGTTTAAATAGGCCTACTGGAATGAAACAGACAAATAGGCCTAGCCTAACCATGCAACGCTTGTACCCTAAAACGGACGTTTATAAATGTTTCTGGTTAACTTTCCAACAATTTAATTTGTCTTCTTCGGTAAATAAGCGCATACAGAACGCTAAGAAATATATTCAGGGGTGGCGCGAAACTTTCATGTGACTGATTCGAGTCAGCGACTCCACCACGTAGAAAGCACAAGCGCTGCATAAATGTGTTAAATAAAGAAATGTAACGTGGTCGACCAATTCAATGGAATATGAGAAGAAGAGTGTGATTAGCTATTGTCAACATAATAGTGGATTGGTGCCATCTAGCAACTATTGCCAATTAAAATTCTCATGAAATTATACAAACTAGATCTGAATTTCAAATTGCTTGATTTTTTTAGTAAAAATTACGCATAATTATTATTGGAAAGAAAGACGGCAAGTCTCACTGCTCCACTTGCAGAAGATGTTGAAACTCCAACTTTTCAAACTTATAGAATAAACAAATACTTTTTCTGGGTGAAGAATTCTAATAGGTGGGAGAAGTTTCGCGTCAACCCAGCTAATGTCGCTGAAAATAGGAGTTTGAACTGTGAAGCATATCGATAAGAAAAATGTTCGAACTTGGTTAAATTGAGGCAAGTTCTAGGCCTATAAAGAAGTAAAACTGAAATTATTTCTGTGCAAGAACTGAATAGAGAACTGAAATTATTGTAAAAACTGAAATTGAAGTATAACTGAAATTTTTGGAAGAACCGTAATTGAACTAGAACTGAAATTGAAGACGTCCGAACTGAAATAGAAGTAAAACGAAAATTATTTGCAGAAGTAAAATATCACTGGTGAGAGTGAACATTTAGATAAAAAAAACTGCCTCAGATCCGTTTGTCAGTTGATTAATGTTATGTAACTAGTAATTTCTTTAGCGCCGCTAAAAGCCATGACCATTTAGTAGCGCTGTAGTATTGCGAGAACCCCGAGAGAGAAATAGGTCTTAGGAAGAGAGAGTTAGGCAGTGATAGCAATCCAGAATGAACGTGGAATGTAGGGAAACGGATTCCGTATGGAGGATCCAACGATGGCAAAGGCAAATTTGAGCAATGGTAGTTCTAGCTCGTGGGTCAAGTAAGATTAGGCCTATATCTAGGTGTGAGGTTTTATAATATCTTCAGAGGCATTTAAATTAAAAGTATCTAGCAGTTGGAAATAGTAGACACGTTAAACCTAAGACATCAAGCCTAAAATTAATTATTGGTAGAACAGAGTCGTCATACAAATTTGAAATGGTTGTGCAAGTGTAAATCAGCGTAGAACAGATTCTGCAATTCCTGAGCTATTGGGTACGACTGCAATGATTCAAGCAATCTAGCGGTCAGGGTCCTTAGTGAATAATATCGAAACCTAATATAAGATACGAACATTCTTTAATTCACCATTATTGCTAACCGCACTTTGGTTTACAGACTTGGTAGAATTAAATGAAATATAGTTAAAATAAAAAATTGACGATTACAAACACGTTGGTTTAACAGATTTTCCACTTTTACAACTCCTTTGCCTGCTGTCCATCACTGGTCTGAGAATTTATTTATGACTGAATTTTCATATACGCTGCAGTGACGTAGCCTATTTGTAATGGAATATGTCATGGTATTAATATTTTTGCTTCATGGTTGGTGTTTAATAGGAGTCGAACAAGTAATTGTAATTGTAATTCAGACAATTTATATGGCATCGTGAGTAGCAAGCCACTTCTAGGATGCTTTACACGCGTAATTATTGTCAATTGTCAGAGTTTGTTTAGTTTTAAAAACTGTGTGTATTATTGTAAGGGGCATGTATCTGCTGGGCAGCATTTCTGTTACAGCTGTTGCTCACATGTTACAAGTGGAAGAGAGTAAGATGTTGACAGCATGGTCGTTTTGTTCTCTCTTTTCAGTCGTTGTACGGAGACGAATGACTTCAAATGCTACGTGAGCAACGTTTAATATAGATGTGAATCTTTATAAATGCGAATCTTTTCAAAGTACGGTTATAGGCTACTAGTTCAACACGCATTCCTGAAAAACCCATAGTTTTCATTTAGCCTAGATCAGAGTTTCAATGAGAATTTGACTAATAATTATCTTTATAGGCGTAGGTCAATATTTTTGCGCCATATCTACATGTAGGCTATTCAGAGTCACTGGGATGCATATTGGTCCCCGGATTTCTGGCTGAGGAACGTGGTTGGCTAGCGTAGACCTCTCCTTAAACGGAAATGCCTGATTTCATTGGGTTATGACGATTTGTTTCTTACAGGACCTTCCGACTCCAGAGGTTTCTGACAGTGATAAATGTCAAAGCTATGCATGCGAATCCGGCTTTTCGGATCATTGGAATAGGACTGAAAGTTGTGATTGCGACATGGTAAGACATTTAAAAAAAATCACAGTTGCTTTCTAAAAATCACAGCTGCTTTCTAAAAATTACAATAATATTGGTTTTTAAGAATTATAATAGGTTTTTAAAAATCACAGTTAGTTTCTAAAAATAACAGCTGGATTATAGAAATCGCAGTTGGTTTATAGAAACCACAGTTGGTTTATAGAAACCACAGTTGGTTTATAGAAATCACAGTTAGTTTACAGAAATCACAGTTGGTTTATAAAAATCACGGTTGGTTTATATTGAAATCACAGTGGGTTTCTAAAAAAGTCACAGTTGCAGGGCCGCTATATTGAACAGCTTTAAAAAGTAAATAAAATTTAAAAAAATAAAAAATAAAAAATAAATAAAAATAAATTAATAAGACGAAAGTCGATAAGTAACCTAGTATACATCCCTAATCCCTAGGCCTACATCCATGTCCAAATGGAATGCCGTGATGAATGCTGGATGTCAAAGCGATAAGAAGCTTTTCGTCTCTATTATTCTCTCTCTCATACTCTCTACAATGTTTGAAGAGTAGCTTTACAGTTTTTTTATATTTTGTTTGCGACACCACCAGATTCATTCATTCATTTCGAGGATTTATATAGCGCCTCTTCAAGAAACCTACTCAGAGGCGCTCTCAGCCCAGCCACAGCTAAAAAATAGGATTTGAGATACTTGAAAGATGCAGAGGAATTTAGCCTAGGCATAAGTCGCAAGGTTAGTGGGAGGCCATTCCAGATAGCGGGACCCACAACAGAAAAGGCTCGGCGCTGTCTGATAGAAGTGCGAGCTCGCGGCACCAAAAGCTCACCCGTTGCCGCCGAGCGAAGAGCTCGACGGGCTGCAAGGTCTGAGACAGGTCGACAAAGGCTAGACAAGTACGACGGAGCACAAGAAAGACGGCATCGCCAAACAAGTGCAGCAACTAGGTAGGAGATGCGCTGTGAAACAGGGAGCCAGCGGAGCACGTCACGCATATAAGCACGCATAATATAAGCAGAGACGGGGGCATATTTAGGAATGCGGCCAATGAAGCGAGCAACCGAACGAAGAACTCGTTTAAGGCGCCCAGATTATAGAATATAGATATTAGCACGTCACGCATATAAGCACGCATAATATAAGCAGAGACGGGGGCATATTTAGGAATGCGGCCAATGAAGCGAGCAACCGAACGAAGAACTCGTTTAAGGCGCCCAGATTATAGAATATAGATATTAGGCCTAGTTGATAGTCAATAATGCGCCGATATTGATCAGTAGGCCTGTCTCCGTTATTTTTCTTGATTTACAGAGCCGTATTATTCAAGTAGGCCTACTCACTCATTCCGAAATGACATCTGTCATCGTGCCTTCAATGAATCATATACAATGTGCAATTGTGCATTCTTCCTAGTTCAGGCTGAAACAGCAGTAGGCCTAATACAGGGCTTTTTTAACGTGCAGTTCTACACAAAATGTGCAGTTCTAAATGTATTCGTGCAGTTGTAAAAGCACTTCCGTCACGTTCCGTGCAGTTAAAACGAGTAAAAATAGGCCATTTTCCTCAGATTGGGAGTAATTTAACATGGAGGACGAGAAAGGAGAGAAGAGGATGTGCAGTTCCAAAAATTCCTTAAAAACAGCCCTGCAGTAATAAATTGTCAAAAAACGTTGGCAAGTTTATTAAAGACTCATAAGGTGACATGATGGTAATAATTATTACTAATGTGCAGTCACCAGTGAAATGATCATGTTCACTTAAATTGCGATTTTATTTATCTCTTTTTTCAGGCTTTTTTGGTTGCACTATCGCATCCCAAATGCTGCGCATGCAATCCTGGTAAGCTTTTTTCATTCACGTCAGTTTTAGTTTGAAGCGATATAATAATAATTACCGTATTGCTTTTAGAGACAATTTTTGCTATTTTGGCAGTGATCTCGGTGATTGACCACAAACGAAATTAGCAATTACTGAACTGCCATAATGAGCGAAATCTATATCAAATGACGTCATAGTGACGGCATAGGGTAAAGTTCAAGGTCAAAGATTGCTAGTCCAAGGTTATTAGGCTACTAGGCCAAGGAAAGTACTTGATCAGGTCGTGGTAAGGTCGCTAAGTCTCTGTAGTTTGAAGTCAGCAAAGAGAACTCTACCCCATGCCTCTGAATCGGTGGACAGCGAGTGCTAAGCGACCCAAAATTAAGGCAAGAGTCCGAAAAGTCAATGTCACATGTCGACCAATGCACGCCAGCAATTAATTGGCTTTTGTAACATTCGTTACACCATTGCCCACATTTCTAGGTCATTCAAAGTTACAGGGTTTCACTTTTACGCTCGAGTGAAAAGAATTATAACGTTACCTAGGCCTGCCTCGTGCAATAATATAGCGCAGATGTGTATTGTTACAATAGCCTATACCTTCAACTATAAAATGTTAGTACGATGTTTTTTTTAATTTTGCTGTAGTTGGCTCCACTTCTCCAGGTCACACAGGTATCGATGAATCATGTCAATAACATCGTCTTTCATTTAACGATAGAACTGAATCACTTTGGTGTGTTTGAGAAACGACTATTAATGTCTAAATTTATCGGTGACCGTTGATGTTTATGAGCCACGTAAACACAACAACTGTCAAACACAGCAGCTGTGAAATTTCCAACTGATTCTTGTGATATTTGCATAAAATTTATGATTGGCATTTAATTTATATTGAAACAACTTGCGAGTGCGAAATGAACCTGGGACAAATTCATATGAACTGCTAAACATTTCCACAGATTACAATTAGGTCTATCTCTGTTTTTTATGGTTTGCATTAGTTGCACGTTCAGTTCTTCCTATGTTGGAAAGCATTGATGACCGTAGAGTCGTATAAGTATATCTCAGGGAAGAATCTTTAGGTTGAATTAGACCGATATCTTTTCCTGTGTTTTAATTTTTGTTCTTTGCTTTCGTTTCAGGTGTAACAACATCGCCTATAAACACTCTACGTACGTTTTCGCTTGAGCAATCACGTATATTAAGCAAAAATTTATCTGTTAAAATGCCATGACTTGTGTTGTGTGTAGAAACAGTTGCCACGATTTTTCTTAAGCGTTATAAAACAGGAAATTCTATCCGAATTACGGATTTCTACCGCTCCGCATAGAGTTTAGCCTAATCAGAGACGATCTCATGAAAACAGAAAAGTTTGAAAAGAACTGGCAGAGCAATTGTGCCCCAGACTAGAATAGGCTAATGATAACAGAACGTTTAGTAGGATGAAGGTAGTTCCAAACCAAAACTGTTATCTAATACTTCGCTCTCTCTCTGCCACTACGCCGAGTCTTTCTTCGATCCACTGACCGGCTTATCCAACTTGCTCCCCGCTTGAGAACGGTCATGGCTCAATCCAGATCATTTGCTCCACACTAGACTCACTAGTGCATATTACACATGTCCCTCTCTATGGAATGGACTTCCTCCATCATTTTGTTTTCACCACAGTCTCTGGTAGTCTTTTCTCGTCCTTTTTTCGCCGCAAAAGCTGCCTTTTTTTATCTCGGGATCGCTCGCACCGGGAACACTTTTGAAAGCTCCTGTTGCCATAGGCGCTTTACAAATCTTCATATGCAATACAAAACAGTGCAATACAATAAAATGCAATGCAATACAATACAATGCAGTACAAATTAATCAAATACAAAGTGCACACAGATGCATAGATACGATGCTGAGCAGTGGCAGTATGAGAACGAGATATTACAAGGGTCATAATGGTGTAAAGAAATTATTCTACATGACTGCAGTCTATTAGTCTTAATATAATATATTCAACATTTCGTAACAATTCGCTTTTTCGTGTTACTTTCAGAGCCCACAACAGCAACTGGCGGCACAACAGGTATGACATAGTCTTAGTACTCACAAAACTACTACAAGTAGTAGTAGTAATATTAGTAGGCTAATAATAATAATTATGATAGTAATAATAATAGTAATTATTATTGTGAGCCTTATTCCCACTCAAATGCAATTGCGTCTCTAGTCTTTTCGGATTTCTACAACTCTGCTCATCAGCCTAACTAGAATTCACTGTGCTAGGTAATCGCCAGTTATAGATTTCTACAGTCCTATAATAATCTGATAGCTTAATATGCGCTATGCAGACAACCTTAACTGAAATAGCTTAGTCCTTCCCCGTGCAGGACTGCACATCGGCAACACAGATTCTCCATTCACCTCTGCCCATCGCCACCTCTAGAGAAACCTCCCAGCAGACGCTGTAGATCCTATCGTAGCCTACAGTCTCCTTCCAATTCTTTCTTGGTCTTCTCGTTCCACGCTTCACATCGGGAATCCATTTATCTGCATAGTTGGTTGGCACTCATATCCTCGTCCATTCTTATCACGTGTCCCATCCAATTCAATCGCTTTTTCCTGATGATATTCTCCAATTTCTCCTGTCCCGTTCTTTCTTGCTGCCTCTTCTTGCACTTGTTATTTCCTTTATTCCATCCCAGGTGTTTTCCAGTAGAGCTATGTCAATAGCAAAGTCCAGGTCGCTAAGTCTTTCGTCACTCATCAATTGATCTTCGACCAGCAAATCGTTGCAGGATTTTGATGGGAATTCACCTTCGTCTCTGCGATGCTTGAAGATCTTTCTGTTTTCACGGGCCTGTCACGCTGAGAGCGTTTCTCAATAGCTCTGCTGTGAGAAGCGCTTTACAAAATGTTCGTATTAGAGTAGATTAAAGTAGGCCTAGATGTAATGCTGAATGTCAATCATGTCCTAAGGAACCTTTTTCCAACTCTAGCAAAAACCACCTATAACTTACGCCCTAGACCGCATCCTTTTGTTCTACCAGTTAAGGATGTTAGAAACTTTATTCCGAGGGTTCTCCTTGTAGCCCATTAATGACATTGTTATCTTTACATTAATTTTGTTGTGCATTGACATATTTTTTGTTTTTGTTTTGTTTGTATGTGCACTTGTTATAGCTCTCCTTCAAGCTCTCTCTACTCAGAGGCGTTCCCGAATGCAGAGCGGACACTGCATCGGAGTTTCACGCCGAAGCGCTGAGCAATTGTTAGTGAAGGACTTGCCCAAGGTCCTTACGCGGCGAGGTGGATTCGAACCTCGAACCTTCCGGCTTCAAGGCAACGACGCCACCACTACACCACCGCGCCCCATCTAACTGGGTGCAGTGGGTCACCATGATTTGTCTCATTAAACGAAGATTGACGATTGAAGATTAGATTATACTATAATCTATGTAGGCCTAATCATATCATAAGATTAGATTGGTTCGGTTTTAAGTTTGAACTGAAGATTTTTTGGAGTTTATGTAGTTTATTAGTTGTCACATAGTACGGAAATTGTCGTGCTATAAATAATTATAGTCATACAGCTAATCATTAGCCTAAACCTATACAGAAACAACTGCATCCACTACTACTCTAACAATATTATAGATTATGTTATAATCTAATCTACTGCATGTTTTATGTTGCAGTTCCACATCGACCTACTCGTAAGTCTAAACTATTCATTGACAGTGAAACAGTTTTCCATTTGTAGTCGATTGCACTGTTTGAAAGTGATAGGCTACTTAGTTAATTTGTTTCACTCTACATTTCTCGTCGGTAGGCCTAGGCTTTTCTCTTCTATTCATTTTCAACGCGTACGCAACTTGCTGTGTTCTGCATGACCTAATAATACAGGATATTAGCCTACATTTAGCCTACGCTGAACAAACTGCTACAATTATTACATATGATTCGTTTCAGGTCCTACTCGACCAACTACACCATCTCGTAAGTTCAAACTACTCTTTGTCAGTTAGCGATCGATATTTCTAGCAGTCGTTTGCACTGTTTGGAAGTGATATTTATGTAGCCTAGTTTTTTGTGTATTCAACATTCACTGCATTCCTTCGTGGGATTACCCTGTTTATTAATGATATTGTCAATGAGTGCACTTGTAATTCACGACTTGATGTGTGTGTGTGCCCCTAAGCCATTCTTCGGCTGTGAGTCAGTCTTCATTAATTATTAGTAGTCAATTATTGCTCAGTTCGAAAGTTAGAGTTCTTAACTACAGCCTTCTCACTCTACATTATTTTCTTGTCGGAATTTTCTCTATCTGTTGTCAAGTAGTGGCCTACACAACTTGCTGTGCACTTAGGGAAACTGATTATGCACATCATTCGATATAATATAGGCCTACACATTGCACATATTGTTATATTGTCGTCTGAGAATTATCTTGTCGTATCTCCACTTTTTCCGAAATGCAGCTAGAGTTTTTAAGTAGCAGGAATTTGTTTATATGTCTTCAGTTTCAATAGCTAGGAGATACGAAGGGTCGTTTTAAAGATATTCAAGAAAAACCACCAGTCGTATGTCATGTTTCCAGAATATTTTTCCGTATCTCCAAGAATTTGCCATATCTCCAGTACCACATTAACGGTTCAGGAGTGACCTGTTGTAGGCTATGTCTAGGGAAAGCTGATCATGTGTTGGACCTTAAGGAGATACAAAAATACATTGCTCATTTCGTTTTATTAAAGAGTCGTAGGTCTATAGACCTATCTCGGGAAAAACTTTTTTCTTCGAAATTTGGTATTACATCCGCCAAGATTTGAAGGAGCATACTCGCTAACAATAATTGTATAGGCTATTGCTTTATTTCAACATTCCATGTTTGCCGTTTCTGGATGACGACTTGCAATTTTTTAAATCCATTTTATACCCTTTTTTACAAATTTCTTTAAAACAATTTTAGAGTTAATATGCTTAGGCCTAAATGCGTTGTTTGCGTCTTACTAGCACGTCTGTCCCTGATATATATGTTTTATGCGATGTCTGAGTTTAACGTTTATTGGCCTGAAGATCTTATTTTTCCGTTAAAACTTCTGCCAACATTTCCATCTCGTTTATCTCGGAATGGAGATACGCGACGACAATAATTTGCCAGGCGACGTCATAAATGCATAACATAATTATAATAGTAGATCCACAGTTGTTACCGTGAATAGTATATTTCCGGTTCTACTCGGACCTCTGCGTAGGCTTCATTTATGCTATTATTTGTCAATATCAAGGACCTTTTTTATAACAAAGACGTCTTGCGGATTATTATAAAGACATGGCTATTTTTAAAAATTAAAACAGTATTTGAGTATGTGATGATAATAATTATTATCAAATGTTTTTATTCGTGCACTGAGCACTCAGAATTTTGTAAAAAAAAGACCCGTGAGGATATATAAATTATTATTAAGGATGCATGTCAAATTTCAATTCAGAATAATTCATTTCGAATCTGTGGTAGCTCCTCATATTATTGTGAAGGTTCTTCAGTGTTGCGAAAGTGTAAGGATTACACACCAGGCATAACCGCAGGCACATGTTATTGGCACCTTCTAGACTTCTAAGCTTGTCTTTTGAGATGTGTTTTTATGATATCCGTATTGGTTATGCGATTGCTGTCACGGCACGGTGACGAAAATGGAATTCTACTCCAAGACAGTGCATTCTTTCAGTACAATCATGTGTGACGTGTGACTAATTTTTATTTTATTTTCTACATAGAATTCTGCACCATGACCACCAAACTATTACCACCTGACCAACCAGCATGGGTTGAAAAAGACAACACACCAGGGCCAACTGAGGGCGATAGGATCATCTATCCTGGGGACCCAGTGGGCCCAGATGAGAAAGTCCAGTTGGGAAACTGCCAAGAATGGTATTGTAGCATTCAACGATTATCTTAAAACAATATTTTTATCACTAATGCTTGTCAGCATTGCATACGCATAAGGCGCATGTTGCCTGAATTATCCTCAATACACAGATAATTATGATGCATAGGGCCTACATGGGCGTGTTTAGATGCATGCAAGTTAGACAGAGCTAGTGGTTATATTACAAATGTCTAATATTGGTAGAAAACAGTGTAAATTGTTTATTAATATTTCACAACGTCTGCGAATAATTATTTTACAAATTAAGGTAACTTTCGCACGACGATGCATGCTTAAGAACACTCTACACATAATATATTAGAAATTGTAGGCCTAAGCAACGATCACGGCTACTGTAGTGACAATGCTGATAATTCCTTCATCTCGATCATGATATTTTTCCAATCCGACTTCTCCTCCACCTTCTTCTCGACCGCTCTTCCCAGACTCCTTCATCGGACGACATTCCCCCGACTGAACCCGATTCCCAAATAATTATTCACTAACTTAATATCTTCTCTGTCTTTGTGCGGGGCTGCTTGACCAACGGCTATCCGGCTGCACCTTTCCCGCAAAAACTTATGTTCCATTACTAATGTGGAGAAGTGAGAAGTGTGAAGTAACTACTGGGTCAGTCTGCTAACAGACCAGCCTAGCTATCCACCTCTTCTCTTTGTCTGCAACTCGAAACGCTCTTAAGCTGCTCAATTGACTAAACTATTATTAGTTAGGCTCAGGATATGTGCTCATCCCACCGACCTATAACTAGGAACGCTCCTGAGTAGGCAGCGTTGATGGACGCCATATCAAATTGCTGTAATGTCACCATAATCATCAGCAACCACGGACTCAACGCCCTTAGGTGTCTGCGTGCCATCTTTACTAGACTCTTCCATCGTCCTCTGTCCATTGTAATAAAATAAATGTATATATTAAATCGATTTTGACCATTTGATGCTAGTCGTTTGGCTATATCTTTGCAGCATTTGTGTGCCTGGCAAACCCCTCGGCTGCTATGTAAGTATATTGGCAAGTTCTGTATGATAAGAGTTAATTACAATGTGATTTTAACAATTCTATCAGTTGACATTGGCTCAGCCAGGAAGTTAGGAATTTAAAACACTGCCTCTCTTGAGTGGTGCACTTATCTACCTCTGATTGGGATGATTTCAGCGATACGGTGATTTGCTATTAGACGAGGCTGCTGCTAAGCGGTGTCTTGTTTTGAAATATTGTCGGCATGTAGGCGAATCAAAGGTAACACATTGATGTTTCGTGTTTGGCAATTTTCTTCGTATGTGAGCTGCGAATAGCCTATAGGCCCCTACTACGGGATTATTATTGAATGTCTTGTTTTAGAATTAAATATGATATCACCCCATCGTCTGTTAAATTCGAACCTATTTCTCAACAAACAATGCATTTGTTATTTTCAGACCATTCCAAATACTTGGGTTTCTCCCGATGATCCGTGCATTATTGAGTCGTGCATTGGAGATCCAATCAACAAGTCGGCATCTTGCAAGACGTGCCCTGAAGTGCGTATGCTCTGAAAATTTACTGTTAAGAAACATAGCTAGGAATATAGGTTCATTTAGGCCTCTTTATTTTATGATGACAGTTAGACAGAATATTATAACAAAATCCATTGGGGGAACTCAATGCGAAACGTTTTCCATGTCTTGAGGTAGGTGTCACTTGAACTGCGCAACATAATCGGTGGACCAACTTCTTTAAAGCTAAAGACGATTAGAGTAGCCTTTCTGTTGCGGCTAGTACAGTGATGACCGGGACTCATAATTATAAAAATAAATTGTATTGTATTGTATTGTATATAAGCATTTATGAAGCGCCTCTTACAGACTAGCTATTCAGAGGCGCTCTCAGCGTGACAGCCCCGAGGAAATAAAAAAGACTTCAATTAACGAAGAGCTGAAGATGATACCCCCAATACAATCTTACTGCGGATAGTGGGAGGGAGGTCATTCCACATAGAAGGGCCTACAATGGCAAAGGCACGGTGTTGGGCCATGGCAGTCCTTGCCCTTGGAACCGAGAGATATAGTCGATCAGCAGATTGGAGATGGCGGGAAGAGAATGCAGAGAGGGGTTTATGCATCAAATCACAAAGGTATTTAGGAGCTTGACGAGTTTGAGTTTTTGAAACTAAGGGTAGTAGCCTACCTTGAATTGGATACGAGAGGCAACAGGAAGCCAGTGAAGTACATCAGTCATGTATGTAGAAATGTGAGATTAGCGAGGTAAACGAGCAATGAGTCTGGCTGCTGAGTTCATAACTGACTGAAGGGAGGCTGAGCGAACTTTGTGAAGCCCAGCAAATAGTGAGTTGCAGTAGTCAATTCGACAGTCATATAATATTATATCAATTCGACATACATATATCCTGTGTGGTCATAATATTCCTGGGAAGTGCTGTTCATACCGGAAAATATGCTGGGAATAAAAACAGGCATAATACTTGACGCTTACTTGAAGCAGTAAATTTATTTGTATTTTTATGCTCAAATTGATGTCTGTGATAAAGTCCCTTCTTAACGTTACGTGTTATACAGGGAAGCAATGCAATAGCGGCGCAACCTGATGACTGCTGTGGATGCGACCCTCCGAGAGGTATTCATCTCCTTGCTTTCAACATTCATTTACACTTGCTAATTCAATGCAACACAACTTCATCTAGAATTGTCTTCGAAACATTTGCAACGAAATAATACATAACTTTTTTTAACGTGCAGTTCTAAGCAAAATGTGCAGTTGTAAATGAATTTGTGCAGTTGTGGGTGCACTTCTGCGTGGTTAAAGCTAGTTTAAAACAGGGCTGTAATCAAGGGCACACCCGGGTAGGGCCTATACGGCGTAAACAACAAGGTATACGGGTATACGAGAAGTAAATCACGGTACACGCGGCTGTTTTAGGTGCATTTTTTAATATTAAATTCAAAGCGAAAGACCGATAAGGTCATCAGATATTTCGCACCCAAAATGGCGATTTTTCTCCCGGCATAGAGGTTGGAAAAGAAAGAAGAGGGTTGTGCAGTTCGAGAAATTCCTTTTTAAAAGCCCTCAAATAATAAACCCGAAATAAATTTTCCGTAATAGGACTGAGTGAGTCTCTGTGAAAGTTGGTTATCGCCATCATCATGTCGATTGTGTTTTTCTCTGTTTTAGACACTTGTATCGTTGATGATGATGATTTAATTACCTATTTCACTGCATATACTGATAACAACCCCGATGTGCAGCCAGGTGATGAGATATTTCCCGGTGAAATACTTCACGTCAGCGAGTGCAAAGAATGGTAAGATAGGCTATTGAAACATCGTGTTTGTTTTACGCGATTCGAGTGCAAAACGTTTGTTTGAGACAATGGTCGACGTCAGTTGTTTGTGTTTCATCATGAATTAATGAATAAATCATGCAACTCGATTATACATGGAAGCAACTAATCTAGACATTCATGTACTGAGGCGCCAATCCAAGGAACAGACGCAAAGGGAAACAAGGTTCCGCCAACTGAGTCACCCTAGTCTCATCAACAAGGAATTCAATAGTATCGTTTTAAATTTAAATTTGCCAAAGGCAGAAAACTTGAAAAAAGAATAAAACGTATCATGAAACTCGATTAGTGGATACGTTGCCGTTTGTGGTAGCCTACTCCTCGAGGATCAGTATTAAGACATTCTTGGTGGCTGGTTGCATATTATGAAATTCTCTGCCTTATTCGTTTAACGCTGTCAGTTCCTTAATGTCATTCAGGTGTCATTTTTACATCAACGACGAGTTAAAAAATTTTGCATTCGTTTTTGATACATTATCGTCTTTAAAGTCCTAAGGCTATTATTTTCGTTCGATTTATTTACGCTTGAAACCTACGTGCATTTCTATGACTAGTAACTTAACCGACTGGTATCTTGTGCATTATCATGATAAAGGGTCTACGTGGATTATTTGAAGACGTTAGATAAGATTTTCTGCTTCAACTTCTACTCTTTTTTTTAGGTAAAGTGTGGTCATTAACAGAGATTTTCTTTGTTACTTACAGCCTGTGTACATCGAGTGGCTCGTTAAGCTGCCATGTAAGTACACCGTTCTTTTACAGTACTAAGCGAGATTCTCTAAAAGTTGCTGGTTGCCTTTAGCAGTAATATAGTCATGATGATAATTATAATAAACATAATAATGATGATACACATTTCTGTGTTTAGTTTAGTTGTACGTTTGTGTGATCTTTTAATAAATGCTGAAATAATAAAAAATGATAATAATAAAAATAATAAATTGAAAAATAACTAATAATAATAATAATAATAATAATAATAATAATAATAATAATAATAATAATAATAATAATAATAATAATGATAATCACAATGAAACGCTTGCAAACGCACAGCGCTGTACATGTACAAATTATGCGGTAATCATAATTATAATTATTAACCTAGATCTTAACTACTAACAGTGGGGTCGGATGTGGTACTCGGTAGGGACGAAGCGCTTAAATCTTCCGGGCAGCGCCGAATACCCAAGATGGACGAGGGCGGGGTTGGAACGAGGCGGGGTGTGGTGGGATGAGGCGAGGAAGAGGTGGTGTTGGGTAAAGGCGAATTGGGAGCGGAGAGGGGAGGTGTGTGGTTGCGAGAGGGGCTCGGTGGGGACGAGGAGTTGGGTGGAGTCCGGGAGCAGGGTGGGAACGGGGTGAAGTGGAGAGGCAAAAAACTAGAAATTTAGTGATCAACGCCAGGTAACCCAGAGAGGTAGGGGAAAAGAAAAAAGCTACAATTTTCCGGTCAACGCCGGGTACCACAGCTAATTCACTATAATAAAGCTGATGAAACTTTTTATGTCGTTACGGATGGTATCTGAAGCACCAATGATGAGCCTGGTCTAATCCAACAATATATGCATTCTCGGAATTCGTACCTGAAGTTGATATATGGACATGTCTGTGATAAGATGATTTAACTCAGTATAATTATGTGCTATAATATTATAATTTGCTTCTCACAGTAATGTTGGAAATAGACTTCTGTAGACAATGTTTTGCAATGGAATTCTTGTCTGTTATTGCAGGAAGTGAAGACACCACTGGATACGCCCGATGAGTGTGTAATTGTAACGTGTACAGCAACATATGAGCGTGATCACTTCTTTAAAGAAGACTCCTGCAAATGTGAACAGGTCATTAAAGTCCACATCATAGACTTTCTTGCCGAGAGTAACTCAAACTTACTCCTTTAATTTACTATGTAATTACATGGAAATCGCTCGGAACCAGTTGCGTAATTGATGTCAAAATAGGAACTTGCTGTTAATTGGCTACTCTTATATCCTGGCCTGTTGATGTAGGCTATACATGTATAAATACCTGCATTAATTAGCTTTGCAAATATTGATATCAAATTATATTAGACAAGATAGCTACCTAGGAACTACAAAAATAGTTGTTTGCCCTATGTGATCAACAAATTGCAAAAATCAAATAGGATCATCAAATGAACGCTGGCGTCCGTTACGACGTTTACAGGCATGTATTTTATTTTGTAGGACGAAATATTGGTTGAAGATGCTCCTTTATGATTTATTTATTTCTTTGACAGAAATCCTAATTAGTTTTATGTAGGCCACCTAAAAAGGTGATCGAGCCATTTCTTCAAATTTCAAACATAAAACCAGCATGTATTTTATTTGTAGGACGAAAAATTGGTGATTCTACCTGCTCCAGTTTGCTGCCAATGTCTTTCAAGTAATTATTCTTATTGATTGATGAGAAAAAATGGTTAATGCAGACTATCAATACGACTCTCTATCGCAAACTGACTTCACAATCTCTGTAAAATTCAGTATTCTGAAAGCATTCAGAAAGTATCAGAATTGCTGTAGGCTATAATTGTTTGTGGTAAAGAACTTTGACATTTGATGGACCGATGTTATTATTTTATCTAAGCCTACTAGTCTTGGTAATAGCAGTAGTTCACAATCCACATGTATACTTGCGGTGTCGTTTCAGCTTCAACAGTGACGCCTACGTCGTGGGGAACTACAGGTACGCTCACACTTTCCTCGCTCACTTTTCCTTATGGTAACACAAAGCTCCATCTGAAATTGAACACGTTTTCCATCTAGAAGCACTTATAAAATTCCAATGTGTGTGCCAATTAATTTGGCGTATTGCATTGACTCATTTGAAACTTTCAATCATTCTCGGAAGATTTCTTTGAGAATATTAACCCATTAGTGCCTGATTTTTCAAAATCATCTCAAAATATAAAAACTTGGTTGCAAGTGATGAGTTTGGACAATACCTAACACAAATTCTGCAAAATATTTGCTTTTGATGCTTTAGGAGCAAGTTTTTGAAGCGTCCCATTTTTGGGGACGCTAGGCACGAATGGGTACGTGAAGATGTACATGGTCATATGTACTGGTTATATCACTCAAGACTGTTGTTACAGTCGAGTTAAGAGAACATATAAATAATTTGTACTCATAATCATTAAAAAACAAATGTATAAGCAAAATTTCAACAAAATTGGCATGCCTGAATACATTTATATGCAAAATTGTTCACATTTGGAAATGAATTGCTTACACGCATCATATCATAATAATGCTGTCCATGCCTTAAGATCAACATCCTATATCAGTAGCAACCAACACTGTTACATAAAGCATATAAAACAGTTAAATGAAGCATTATAGCTGTTTCAAGTGCTAAAGTGCTTTAGACTGGTTTTGTGTAGTAGATTGTTGGCCTAACCCTCTTTATGTGGACCGTCATTTCATTTTTCTCAAACTTTCCGCATAGTCTCATTCGCACAATACATCTGAGTTCCAACAGATGGAGTTTAGTGCTAAAGTGCAAGTGAACACACTTTCTGGTTCATACAGTCAGCTTTCATTTCCCTAATAGAAACAGCTATGTGTTCAGATCCATGCACTGGCCCTCACTTTTCTATATTGAACAGCTCGACCAAAGGAAGTGAAAATTTTCCCATTTGTTGGCCTGTATCGTCTCAATAGTGGTATATTTTGCTCATCTACTGTAGCAGTCTCAGAGTGGTAAAGAAAGTCGTCATAGTAGCCTACAAAACATAGTGGTTGCAATGAACCACCCACACCAAGTTTAGGACTCAAGACCCCAACTCCATTATAGGTCTGACTGAGTAAAGTAGTCATGTGGTGTATTCAACGAACAGTCCTTGTAACCAACAAGGCTTAGTTGCAGTCTGAGAGTGGTAAGGAAGTGGTGAAATGACCACTATTTGTTAGTAGGAATCAACTGAATTGACAACCAATATGCCTACTGGCTAATCCAGGGCTCCAGACTTTGGATCCATGTACAAGCTCATCCGTATGGATGCGAATCGGAGCAAAAGCCGAGCGGTGTATTCAACATAGTACCATGCCACTGACTGCCATTAGGCCTACCTGAAATTGGAGTAGATCTAACTGAAAAATGCTACATGAATGCTATATTCAGCACAATGCACAATAACATTTCTTGAGGTTGACTGATACCTTAGAAAAGAATGACAAATTACATAGCGACTAATATTTTTCCTTATTTATTTCAAATAAATTATAATAAATTAAATTATTAAATTTAATTTTCTAGCAACTGCATACATCAGAATGAGTGCACTTTGACCATCATTTTGCACTACATTGCATAGACCTAGTAGGTCCTGGACGATTTCTATATATGTGAAATATTCCTGTAGGCTATACATGTATACATAGGCCTAATGTAGTCTAGAGTTGAAGTTGTCAATACATTTTTGAGTCGAATAACATCATATAACGTTAACTCTCACTGCGAGGGATAATTCTGCCTACAAACCACCGTTTATACTTCTTTTCAAACAATATCTGACTAAAATACCACACAAGAAGCAAAACTGCATGTATTGAACTTCACGTACCCATTCGTGCCTAGCGTCCCCAAAAATGGGACAGCGCTTCAGTGAGAAAATGCATATATTATATTTTAGTAAAATTAATTTGATCTAATTATTTAGTTATTAGTATATACTAGCCTTTGTAAAACCAAAGACATATCTGTAGAAATACGCACACATTTTTTTAAATAAGACGCGGAAAGTCCGCAATGTTTACATTTGTTAAACTAGGTCAATGGCGTGATTAAAAACACAATTTTCAGTCGATAAAGAATTTTTGGTGCGCATTTTGTGTCAGAATCACTTTATTAGCATGTTGGCATGACGGATATTACATTAAATTGCATCTTCAATGCATATTTAATTTTATGTGAATTTTTGAAGTGGTGTCCCATTTTTGGGGACGCTAGGCACTAATGGGTTAAGAAGAACACAGCTCAATTTCAGTTCTACTTAATTTACAAGCTTTATTATGCAATGAACGATCGGTGACAAACCATAATATTATCTGTAAATATTATTTCCGCACGATGATATCTTTATTTCGAACGTTTGTTGTGTTCAATAAGGGATTCGTTATGTTTGGAACTGGAATATCGATTAGGTCTTCGGCAACGCAATGTTGGCCAATGCTAAAACTTGATAATAAAAGTTCCTAAAAACTTGATAAAATTACGAGAAGTGACGATATATAAATGTTCGTGGGTATTAGGACTACACTGTGGGGCGCGGTGGTGCAGTGGTGGCGTCGTTGCCTTGAAGCCGGAAGGTTCGAGGTTCGAATCCACCTCGCCGCGTAAGGACCTTGAGCAAGTCCTTCACTCACAATTGCTTAACGCTTCGGCGTGAAACTCCGATGCAGTGTCCGCTCTGCATTCGGGAGCGCCTCTGAGTAGGGAGAGCTTGAAGGGGCGCTATAACAAGTGCACATACAAACAATTGCGGTTGCATTAGCTTAAAAATTTGCTTTCATGATGCTACCGAACATTTGCGTCACGCTGATAATTATCGATTATCTCGTCAAAATGATTTGCTTTCACTATCAACACAATCACCATCATATCCACCAGGCACCAATTACGACATTTTCTTATAATTATAGCCATAGAGAAGTTGATGTGCACTTTGATTGCACCCTTCTTCAATGGCCTTGATAATCTGCCATCTAAGCCGAGCAATGTAAAAGCTGTCAGGGATGCACAATGCACAGGAACCACGAGACTGATTCATTCCAGCGTGCGTGTAGTGCCTGGGAATCAGCGAGGCTTAAATAATCGGCCTAGCTACATGTATTTGTCCATTGCAATTTTTACAGTAGACTAATCACCAGTTTGTTTTCATAACCAGTCGATTGCAGTGTTTGGAAGTGAGACTTAGCCTAGTTAGTGCCCAATGTTTTCAATGTAAGCCTAGGGCATACACTCATTCGTGGATCTGGGTTTTCCATTAATTGTTAATTTTATATAAAGTAACACAACCTGTTGTGCTACTTTATACAAATAAGTTATGCAAATTATTTGACGTGCGCAGAAGCAGCTGCTATTATGAAATGTGTCTTGATGCGGTTACACTGGGAACTACTAAGCCTCCTCGTTAGTCCAAACTATTCATTGACAGTTAAACAGTCTTTCATTAATTCTTGCTTTCACTGTATGGGATTGATGTCTATGTAGTGCTGCTGTTTTTCCACTCTACATTTCTCAACTCGTAGGCAGTAGGCAATGCTCTAAATAAACCTGGCAATAGGGCGTATACACTGCCATACAGTTTATTCGTCAACACAGAAATAACTGCTGCTATTACATTTGTTCTGTTGCAGGTCCATATGGGTCTACTCCACGACCAGGTAAATCCAAACTATACTTTGTTAGTGAAACAGTGTTTCATCTGTAGTCGATTCAAGCGTGAGATTAATTTAGTTTTAGTTGTTTCGCAATAAATTCCTTCGTGAATTTGTGTGAACCTTTTTCGCCTATTTGTATCATTCTGTGCAGCTAATATTTGGTTTAGCTGCTATTGGACCAGTGACAAAAATGGAGTTGTTCGGATTGCGTTGTTAATGATTAAATTTGGTTTAGCTGTTATAAGTCATTTGAAGGATATAGTGACGTGTGAGAGACGTTTGAAACTAGTTTGTGAAGATAATTTTTATCATGATAAATCTGCAACAGACCGAATCTTTACATTTTGCATGCTTCTTGTTTTCAGGCTGGACAACAACCAGTGAGTTCGGAGGTATGGCCTGGTGTCTTATCAGCTCTTTATTCATCTGCAGTTAAATTTGGTTTAGCTTTATAATTATGAGCTTGGAAAGAAATGGAGATTTCGGTGTGCGAGAGACATTTGAATCTGGTTTGTAAATGTAATGATCCATCGATGACAAACCATCTCTGTTCAGTGTAGGCTCCATGTTAGCAATCTCTTCTACAATACTTGCATGACCTTACTAGTATTTACCTGCTTCGTTAGTTTTACACGGATCTAATTGGAAATCAACGCATTGCTAGTATAGCCTCCTGCTTGACTACTCATATAGACATTACATAATAATGCAAATATGCACTTAATTACTTCCAATTAATTGCCGCACATGACTTTATTTGGGACGTTTGTCATGAATATCGCGAATTCGTTATGTTTGAAACTTGAAATTTGACTAAGTCAACTTAGAACGCACAGCATGCTAAAATTTGATGAGAATAATTAGTCATGCAACTGATGAGTTTGCATAAATAGCGATATATAAATGTCCGTGTACAGTAGGCCTATTGCCCACTTTCCTTAACTGAATATTGCCTTTAATCATGCTTCAGTGCTTTTGCCTCACGCTGATTAATGATTATCCATTATTGTCGAAATGATTTGCTTTCAGTGTCAACACAAACGCCACCATATCCGACAGGTAGCTATTACGACATTTTCTTACATAGGCTTACAAGAGCTGATGTGCTCTTTGATTGTGACCTTCTTCAAAGGTCATGCTGATCTGCTATGTAGGCCTAAGCTGAGCATTGTGAATAATTCAGGGTTGCACAATGCACAGAAATCATACAATTGCTTTGCCCCCCCCCCCCCATTCCAGCCTACGGGCGGTGTCGAGAGATTTTATTCGGTCAACTCTATAGAAAATCACAGAGGCTAAACAACTATTGGCCCATTGCAATTTTTGGCGGAAACCTTTCCACTTTGTTTTCATAAATTATTATAGCCGATTTCAGTGTTTGGAATAAGATTTAGTCAGTGCTCAATGCTTTCAAAGTAGTTGGTTAAAACCGTTTTTTCTTTTTCTTTTTTCCCAAAAAATGTCCTTTTTAGTTTTTTTTTAAATTTCTGTATCGTTTTATTTTTATTTTTATTTTTTGCAACCTTTCCATTTTTTCATGTTTTCATGTTTCTTTTCAATTGCAGTGTTTCGACGTGAGATTTAGCTAGTGCTCAATGTATTCAATGTCGGTTCTATATTCCTTCCGGGATTTGCGTCTTTCATTAGTTGTTAATTTTGTAGACAACTTGCTGTGTTCGAAATATAATAAATTATATGCTACAAATTATTCGACGTGCGCAGAAGCAACGGATACTATTACTATATCAAATGTGTTTTGTTGCAGTTACACCTGGAACTACTAGACATCCTCGTGAGTCAAAACTATTTATTGGCGGTTAAACAGTCTTTAATTAATCATTATTGTCGCTTCACTCTTTGGAATAATGTTCATGCAGTCCTAGTTTTTTCACTTTACATTATTTTCTCAACTCGTAGGCCTACGCAACAGACTGGGCTCTGTAAAATTAGCTTATTACAAAGACCTACAGTTGATTCGATCTGCACAAAATTAACTGCTGCTATTACATTTTCTTTTCTTGCAGGACCAAGTGGATCTACTGGACAAACAAGTAAGCTCAAATATTCTCTGCTAGTGAAACAGTGTTTCGTCTGTAACAGTAGTCGACTAAAACTTTAGATTTATCTAGTTTTAGTTGTTTCGAAATAAATTCGTCCGTAAATTTTGTTGTCAATTTGGGCGCAACTTGTTAAATAGGCCTAAACCTAAACATTACACAAGCTGATCAAGTCAAATCGAAATCCTAATCTACAAATTCCTAGGGCGCCACTCGAAAGCCAAACGCGGGGCATCAGCTTATTCACGAGCGCTGTGTCAAGTCAGAAGGTTGCCCAAAAGAGTGGCCCACTGGCGGTCGAGTCCGGTGATTGGGCTCCCTGTTGCTCTCCATCTAGTGCGTATAGGTCGCACCACTATGCTCATTACGGACTTAGAAACAGTCCTGTCTTAGTTAGCCGTGTTTGGGCCGGGGAAACGCTTCTGTCTAGTTTACCCTGAATTATTGGCCCTTTATGAAAAATGCTTACTAAGATAATTCAATGCGATGTTCGTTCAAGAGCTGCTACTATTGTCTGTGTTTTGCAGCAGCTCCACTTGGATCTATTACAACTCCTGGTAGGTCTATAATTGAAACGGTTTTCCATTAGTTGACTCTCCACCCGTATGGAAGCGAGATCTATTAAATTTTAGTTTTGGTGTTTTCACTGTACATTCTTTCGAGAGTGTACGTTGTCGAGAAATCGTCGAATAGCACACAACTTAATGTGCTCTAAATAAATACAATTATGCAGGAAATGGGATTTAGTCCCACATAGGAGAAAGGCATCTATTAATTATCAATTAGTAGGCCTACACAACTTGCTGCGTTCTCTATTAAAACTAATTATACCGATTTTTTGTCTACGTGCACAGAAGGAACTGATACTGTGAATTGTGTTTTGTTGCAGGTTATCCTGGAACTACTAAACCTACTCGTAAGTAGGCTACAAATTATTCATTGGCAGTGTTTCGCTAGTCAGATTAATTTAGTTTCAACGCTTTGTTCGATAGCTCTTGTTAATTTTAACCTTTATTATTTGTCAACTCGTAGTTAATGTTTTCACTGCGCAATCTTTAATTGCTCTTCGTTGTCCATGTTATAATTCTTGTCAATAAGTATAGACCTACAACTTGTTGTGTTCTGTGCAAAACGAATTCTACAGATCCAACTGGATCCGTACGATGCAAATCCTAACGATTCCTTGACGTTGTCATTAGGAGTCGATTGCACTGTGTGGAAGTGAGATTTATAATTATTATTGTTTAGTGCTTTCCATCATGAGTTCACGCTATCTGTTTGTTGACCAAATTAATAGAAACAACTTTTCGAGCTCCTTATGAAAATAATTATGCAGGCTATTTGATGAAATTAATTACCAGCAACTAATACTATTACACGTGTTTCGTTGTAGGTCGCCCTGGCTCTACGGCGCCTCCTCGTAAGTTTATATTGTTCCTTTTCAATAGCACGGGCCATTGTAATAATTATTAAAGCAATCGCAAGTTACTAAAACTTCTTATGGATTTTTAGGTCTACAGAGATTTTGATCGTTTATAGCAATTCATGATGAGTTATCAAATGGTTTGATTCGCGCGTTGAGAGCTTTAAAAAAATTTACTAGAGAGGATTTATAAATTAATAGTCAGGGTGTATGTCACGCTTCGAATTTTATAAAGGCAAACACTTCGGTTTTAGTTGATACCATGCCTAATTGGGTATCATTTTATGGGATTTTCGTAAATGTTTGCCGGGTATTTTAAATAAAACAAACATTTCGGTTAGCCTGGGTATGAATTAAGAGATCTCGACTCTTTTGGTAGCTAAGCAATAAGCAATAGGCCTAACGACCAGTCGGTAATGTGTTCCATCTGGGATCCTCTCAGCGAAAGTGAATTGATCCATAGAAGATTTAACGACTTGATCAATGTCTCGCATTTGTTCACCTGTAAGAAGACCCACTTATGCATTGTTTTGGATTGATGGAATGATGACATACTAAGTTCTATGAACAGACTAATTTGAAATGATGTTTATATCATGTTTTAGGATTGTGCACTATGATATCTGACTTACCACCAGACGCCCCCAATGCCTGGATAGAAGTGGACAAAATACCTGGTTTCACAGACGGTGATAAGCCAGTGTATCCTGGCGACGTATTGCAGCCCAACGACGTTGTGAAAGTTGGACAATGCCTGGAATGGTGAGGAACAGCTTTTATACTAGGCTACTTCACAAGGTATCATAGTCTGCGGTTGCGACTTATAACGTTGGCTGCGATAAATAATTTCAGAGCACAAAGACATTGCTAAGATCATGTCTAACTTATTGTAAATGAAAACTTGACAGTTGCGCCATTATTTGAAACACGGGGATCTCAACACAGCGTTTTAATGTAGGCCTTCACTTGTTGCTTGATACGATATGTATTGTATAATATCTTAGATTATCTAAGTAATGTTATATTCCGGAAACGTTTTGTATTGCATTCACGTTGAGCTATTCTTTTTTTCAGCATTTGCAACTCGCAGAAAGGATTGGATTGCCATGTAAGTAGCCTATTGAGGCGGCGCCTCTTTTCATTTAGCGAAAACGACCATTTGAAATATCTTGCTTGTGTGCGTAGACCTACAAAGGTCCTACAGTATACAGATCCTCGTCAGTGTAATGTATAATGAAGCGCGTCGGGCGGTTCTTCGTTCTACTATGAAACGGCAACTCCTGGTTCCACCGTCTCGCTTTGCTGCCAGACAACGCCAAGCTTTTTCGGTTGTAGGGCGGTTCATCTAGAATGACCTCCCTTCAAAGCTGCCACAAATCTCTAAAGTCTTTTCTTCTTTCGCTGTGGCTGGGCTGGGAGCGACTCTGAGTGGGTTCTTGAAGGGCAGTATATAAACCCATTGAATGAATGAATTAATTTTATGCATATAGGTTATTATAGACCTACTCGTATGCCTACACCATGTTCGCGTGCAATCATATAGGCATACGTATACAAACACACACACAAACACTAGCACACATAGGCCTATGCATATCATGAGCATTGGCAGAAAACTCACCGGCATGCATACATGTGAGTCTGTGCATGCCAGTAAACAGTCACAGATAATAATCAAAACGGTATTAGGCGAGTTCCGATGTCCTTAACACGTTTCCAGCAAGTCTTTAGTGGTAATTTGCTTCATTTTCTAGTTTAGAGTGGTGCCGAATTGTGTTCATCGATTATTACTGATCTTAACTCGATTTCTTCGGATTTTTAAGTGAAATCTGTTTGACAGGTAGTCTACTACGATTTAGAAAAGGTTCTATTGCACAGTAAGGCTTATTCGTATTCGCCATGATAGTGGATCCCAGTTGTTTAAAGCAATACTCAACAGCAATGCGAGCAGCGCATGCTTTCTCAGAGGGTGGGGTTGTCCATAAACCAAGCAACCGTGCTCAGCAACCAGTTGGCTTATTAGGCATGTAGGCCTATACATTAAAATAGCAATGAGTGCACAAGCATGCATTCAAGCGAGTGTCTTATACTCATGTTAATTGAAATTAAATGCTCAATGTTTTCAGGATGTTTCGAACACTTGGACGGATGAGGCAGACGCATGTACAACGCACACGTGCGTTCACGGCAGTGTTGTAACGGAATCCAAAGTTGAGAGTTGTAGCAATCGATGTGGAGAGGTATGTAGACCTAGACACTAGCAGTTGCTGACATGAACCTGCAAATATTTAGTAGACTCATTCCTCCGCGGCCGGGCTTCGACTCCGATCGTCTGGGAAGACCGATTTGCGTGTGCGGAGGTTGATAACGTGCTCTCTCGGTCGCTGGTCCTCGATGCCGGAACAGACTTCCTCTTGCTATTCGATCTGCCGGCTCATTGGACTCTTTTAAATCCATGCTAAAACATACTTATTCGCATGGACTTTTCGCATGTTTAGCTGCTTTGTAAGGTGCTTTTGTAACGGCTTGGCTGTGTTACGCGCGCCCATATAAATTGTCGTGATTATCATTATTATTACGAGATGAATTCAGTTTGGGCCAGAAACGAGGGTTTGATGTTAATGGAACGTTCCAGATTACTTGTGTTGTTACAATTTCATCACCGAGATGTGAAACTATAACATGCGTGTTTTTTTCTGATTATTGCATTCATGAAAACCTCTTTATCTGTCGTGCTATTGAAGTAGTTAGGAGACATGAGATTCTATGTCAGGTGGATGTGTTCCATTTGCAATTTTTTGCAAATTCGTTTGCAATAATTAGGTAACGGAGAATGCTGGCCCCGAAACATCGGCTATGGATGAAACTACTTTAAAACTTTCTGTCTTAAGCATTTGCAGAATCGCAATAAAAAATCCATGTTAATTACTGTTCCGTCTGTTTTAGGGCGAAACCGTTGAGCCTCGTCCGTCTCCAGAGTGCTGCGCATGCGTGCCAGGTAAAAAGAGAATTCACAACAGCTGCTCTTTCCGCATACGGCTTTTAGACAAGAAAATCTTCGTTTCAATAGCCAAATATATTATTCTATGCTTGAAGTTAGCTACGCCTTGCAGTCAAACTTGAATTCATTAAATTTATTTCCGATATCTGGTTACCTGACATTAATGTGCAATGAAGATCCTGTAATACCGAGAAAGTGTGACGAATGGCAACTCATATTAGCCTATTAGTAACTGCCTGGTGTGTCTAGAATGAGTCTGGTCTCGTTTCAATAATGCCAGTCAATAATGCATGAGACGCAGGTAACAAACATGTGAATGTCGCGGCATAATTATGTTGATGAATATTGAATTCTACTTCAGGACATTCCAATTGTTTTTAGTTCTGGACATGAGACTAATTTGATAGAATGATTTTCTGTACAGTTGTCTGCACCATGACCACCGACACGCCACCTGGTGTGCCAGTATGGGTTGAAAAAGACAACAAAACAGGGCCAGGGCCAGGGCCAACTGAGGGCGATAAGATCATCACTCCTGGAGTCCCAATTCTACCAGATGAGAAAGTCCAGCTTGGATACTGCAAAGAATGGTATTTCCGCGTTCCATGATATCCAAATACAATATAAATGGTTATCATTTTGATGCTTATCAATTTGAATGCATAAAATTGTTCGTTTTGCCAACTCAGTTGAGTCTTTCAAATCACAACTCAAGACATTATATCTTCTCTATGGCGTAGGCTACCTCTGACTGAACGAGTGACTATGTTTGCTGAAGCGACCTTGTTACGGCATATGCTGTGTTAAGGCGCTATAGAAATTGTTCTCATTATTATTGTTATAATCATTCTCTTTATTAATATTATTGTTATTATTATCATCATTATTATTCACGAATTTTATTTTTCAACAAATATTCCACACAGAACAAAAGCTGTGGGTAATTTTAGCGAGTCCAACCAATGTTTATAAAGCATCGAGTATTTCTTGTGAGAGTTCGTTAGGCTAATTATTCTACCGTCGATCAGTTTTCTGGAAATTGTGATAATAATACTCACAGAACAAAATGATCTGCGTCTTGATATAGGCCTAGTGGTGCGCTAACATTGGGAAATTATGGCATGGTCAATATATTTTGTCTTAAATGGATTTGCTGCATTTTGAATTAGTAATTTTGTTACCTATTTTCAGCATCTGTGTTCCTGGCAAACCTCTCAGCTGTTACGTAAGTTAAGACAAGCATTTTATGATTTGCCTAATGCTTTTTTTTTATCTAACACGTTGTTTTAATTATGCTGCAATTCACAAAGTATTTATATTTGAAGCAATAGAACGTTAGCTTCATGTTGGACTATCGCCTTTCATAAATTATGTTTTAGATGTCTTAGAAGGTGTATTGTAACAATAAAGAGAGCTTTAAGTTTAAACCGAAAATGAGGCCAAGACACTTAATTCCCAAATAATGAGGTCTATGTAGGCTATATTTATACTTTGGGTCTAATATCGAAATCCATGCATGCATGCAAACACAAATACATAGGCCTACGTTAGCCCTAAATATGCCTAATGACTGAGAAGTGTCATGATTATTTGCAGCTTGAATCGATAACTATTGCATTTTGATTTAGTCTAGAATTTTAACGGCTGAAGGTAATAACTTTTTAATAAAACTGATGTCTTGCAGTTTTGTACCGCACTTCTAAGGCCTTTATACGCTTTTAGGTAGTTCCAATGCAACTTTACCTTTCAGTTAGCAGCTTAGGGACTTTAAAATTGGTTCGCTTCAATGTGTATCTAGACCTATACAGTTTTCTTTTTTCGTCGTTTAGTCCGCTCAATTGCACATTTCTATCGAATTGCAAAACATTAATGAACATTTCTATTGAATTGCAAGACATTAATGAACATTTCTATTGAATTGCAAGACATTAATGCACATTTCTATTGAATTGCAAGACATTAATGAACATTTCTATTGAATTGCAAGACAATAATAAACATTTCTCTCGAATTGCAAGACATTAATGAACATTTCTCTCGAATTGCAAGACATTAATGAACATTTCTATTGAATTCCAAGACATTAATGAACATAAAGAATGTCGATCGGAAAGACATTTATGTTTTCGTGACTCATCGCTTTCACGTCGACGATTATTCTGTAGAAAGCTGAGACGTTAAGGTAAACGTTCGATGTTGGTTAGGTAGAGACGAGGTAGATGGTGAATGTAAGAATGAGTGTGCCTCTGGTTTTTTGTATGACCTGCATTAGGGCCTACGCAATACGCAGTCATCGTAAACATCCAGGTATCTGGTGTTGAATCATTGTGCATACCGTGATTCAGTAACATTTCGTGCATGTGATCACAATAAGAGGCAGTTCTTCCAATGTTCTATTTTTTCACCGTGGTCAGCTTTCTTTGTTTATAAGTTGTGTCTAGTGTTTGTCACCTTCCCATATTTTGTGATAGTGCCGATAAAATGGTTGACTGATGAATGAATATTTTAATATAATATATCAGTGCTGTCCAACGTGCGGCCCGCGGGCCGCATGCGGCCCGCGAGGTGATTTCAAGTGGCCCGCACGGGCTCACTAAATTTTTGCACTTTGTGTAAAATGAAGTAAAGGAAAAAGTCATTGGTCGACTTGAGCGTTTATTTTTGTTATTGATGTTTGCAATGCTATCAGAAAGGCCAATCCAAAAAACTAAATCTCTTCTTTCTTTTCCTGGGGTTAGGTTCCCGTAGTCTATCTGGAGATTGACACACGACTTCTGGTTTTGACAACTCTTATTATACTGTAAGGTGAGAGAGATAATTATGTGGCGACCTGGGTCCGACGTCTACAACAAGCTCAGGACCCGGAAACGGACCTCACAAACTTTCACAAACCGTTCACTTCTATAGTCAGTCCCTGAAACGTGTCGGCTACAGAGTCGCAGTACGTCTTCAAAATTAATGACTGCGACCATTCTTTCGAGAGATAGTTAAGTTATGGTTCTAAGGATTGGAAAGAAACAATCAAATAGAGACACAAGGACCGACCGAATGGCGATGTCTTTGCACTTTCTGGTCCGACGAGTCGACGACTATGACTGCTAGCTCTTTAGACGGAGATTCTGGCTTCGACGAATTTTTATGAAAGCTAGAGCAGGAGGATGGAAATTCGCCCCAGTTATAAATTGGAACCTGCAGTTGAACTCTTCCATGCATAAACTACTCAAGACATTCCTCTTTGGCCATTCCTGAATCGGGAGCATCTCTGATCAGTTAGGCGGTAGGCCCTAAATAAATTTCATTTGTAAATAGCTAGATTGATAGGTTATAATCATTTCATATTAAATTTCAATACTCGTTTCAATGTTAATATTATATAGTCTATTATCAATAAATTTCAGCCACTGCTTTTGAGTTTTCTGTTGCGGCCCTCGGCTTCAAGAATCTTGCTTTTGCGGCCCGCGGTACCAAAAAGGTTGGACAGCACTGTAATATATGATGAATTATCCGAATTTTGGTGTACATACATGGTATAATAAACAAGCGTTGCGTACATCATTTCTATATCCAATCAATGTCAAAATGTTTTCAAAGATTTTATCTTATATCTAATGAATCTCTTAAAAGCGTCTGCTTAGTTCTTGTTTCAGCCTCATGAGACCAATGCGTTTGTTATTTTCAGGATATTCAAAATACTTGGACTTCGCCTGAAAATCCTTGCATTGAACTTTCGTGCATTGGAAATCCAGTCAACAAGTCAGCATCTTGCATCTGCCCTGAAGTAAGCATAAGCCTACGCAGTTATCTCTATATATGATCAAGTTTTATCGAAACACAAAGCGAAATGACTTTCTTTAATTGGCAAAATCAAATAATTTCTTTGGCAAAAAAGAACCAAGGTTTACATAAAAGCATACCATGCATATTTTAAGCGAACCTATGCAGCGATGTAGTGGCATACTACTTTCAGATGGAAAAAGGGACCCAACTAGGTGCAATCACCTGAGCAGAAGTCTCTAATGATCAGTATTGCATTTTCAGTGCAATATTGACATCTTACCTCACTTCCCGCGCAGAACTGCACATCGGGAAACGCTGTTTCTCCCCTTCAATTTGTTCACCGCCATCTCAACAGCATCGTTCCATGTCATCTCCAGACCTTGCAGATTCTCTCGCATAGTCTTCATCCAGTTATTCCTTGGTGTCCCTCTACCACGTCTCCTTTCCGA
>OX457043.1:5160325-5162825 GCA_949752735.1 Lumbricus terrestris | reverse complement strand
CAACCAAACAGCGTATGCCTATTGATGATAGTCTCCAACCAAACAGCGTATGCCTATTGATGATTGTCTCCAACCAAACAGCGTATGTTTATTGATGATTGTCTCCAACCAAACAACGTATGCCTATTGATGATTGTCTCCAACCAAACAGCGTATGCCTATTGATGATTGTCTCCAACCAAACAGCCTATGCTTATTGATGATTGTCTCCAACCAAACAACGTATGCCTATTGATGATTGTCTCCAACCAAACAGCGTATGCCTATTGATGATTATCTCCAACCAAACAGCGTATGCCTATTGATGATTGTCTCCAACCAAACAGCGTATGCCTATTGATGATTGTCTCCAACCAAACAGCGTATGCCTATTGATGATTGTCTCCAACCAAACAACGTATGCCTATTGATGATTATCTCCAACCAAACAGCGTATGCCTATTGATGATTGTCTCCAACCAAACAGCGTATGCCTATTGATGATTGTCTCCAACCAAACAGCGTATGCCTATTGATGATTGTCTCCAACCAAACAGCGTATTCCTATTGATGATTGTCTCCAACCAAACAGCGTATGCCTATTGATGATTGTCTCCAACCAAGCAGCGTATGCCTATTGATGATTGTCTTCGACTAATTAATAAGTTGGCTCTACTTGTGCGCCTCGAAGAACAGAATCACGAGGTTCTCGAACTTTCTCTTTTGATGATCACATGTTTTGAAATGTTCGGCCAAATTCAGTTTATTCTGTGGATTTTTTCATATAACTCAGGTCTTAACAATTAACGTAGATCTGCTCTATGACATTATTATAGGTCCATATAAATCAGTGGAATAAACGAGATGACGTTTTCTTCAACTAACTCTTTTAGCAGTAAAATACTAATTTTAGCTATAGGCCTAATCTGGTTAGCACTTAAACAGATTTCCCATTTCTCTTTCAGTCGGTGCACATCGAGCGGCATTTTAAGCTGTAGCGTAAGTACAACGAATTATTTTAATTGTACTAAATAAGTTTTTGTGTAACGTTGCTGGTTGCGTTTATCAGCAGTATTACCATGTCGACATCAATATTATATTATTATATAAATCCATGCGATACGATTTAATATCCTCATCTGCGAATGAACGTACGAGATAACGTGATCCACCAGCCAATTATTATTATCTCAACATGTATCCAAGTTCATGTCAAGTTATGTATGTAGGCATAACGTAGACAATGTATCGAAAACAAAATCATTTCGGTAGGTCCTACCTTTCAAGCACCATGCTTACATTGCTGTGCTGCGGCTATAAAATGACCTCCTTAATGTAGTGCAGTCCCATTGAACATTATTTTATACATCATCTCTTCAAGATTACTACACGTAGGTGCTCTCTGTTTAGACCTGTTCGGTGAGCACTTTCGTTGCCAATGGAATGTGGTAAATTAGTCCACAAAACTAGAAAACTAGTTCACAGTAAGCTGAGTGAGTGGCCAGTAACGCAGGCCACACACGCGCACACGTTGACCATGCAGCTAAAAAAAATCAACTGGCACAGATGTTCAAGGTGCCAGGACCAGTTGTGTTGATATTCTGTGAAGGCATGATGTGATTCTGTGAATCCAATGAATCCAACAACATCATGCATTGAAATAATTGTCACTTCGCCAAACACTGTTGTCCTATTCTTGGGCAGTGTTAAATCTAGACGTCTCTGGGGGGGGGGTTCCCCAGGAATGACATTTCCCCCAAGAGAAACTCTCGAGGTGTTGCGAGGTGTTGTGCCATTCAGCCCCGACCCGGGAAAAACTCAACCCCCAAGTAAGGGGACTAGACTAAAACCTGATTCTAGGGAAATCTCATCCATGATCGCTTCTGAGTACACACTCTTGAAGGGGCGCTATATAAATGTCTGAAGCGGCAATGAATGGAATCAATTTCAAATATAGATATAACTATATCGGATGTTAGATGCGAGAGATAAAAATCAGCGTTACGGATACCTCACAGTTGTGCTGACACCAATCTGTTACATGTAATGCATTGCAATGAAATACTTGTATGTTATTGCAGATGGTCAATGGAGAATTGCCATCATACGATCCGTGTGTAATAATAACATGCACTCCGTTTTATGAAACTAGCCCCTTCTTCAAAGCAGAATCCTGCGATTGCGCAGAGGTTAGTAAGCTTATTATTACTTTCATCGCATAGCCTAAATTACACTATCATCATCAACAACAACCGTGGGCCAACGCCCAACGCCCGTAGGTGTCCGATGCCTGAAAAATTAAATACCTCACAGTTGTGCTGACACCAATTTGTTACATGTAATGCATTGCAATTAAATTCTTGTATGTTGCAGGAGGTCAGTGGATTGTTTTCTTCGTAGTATTGAATTCCTGGTAGGCTAGTATTGAATTTCGTTCTACACAGTTCCTGAAGTAGGCAGTAGCCAACGCTCATTGGCTTACTCGAAGCAGAACGTGCTTTTTGTACTGATTTTTTCCTGG
>OX457043.1:5062825-5157825 GCA_949752735.1 Lumbricus terrestris | reverse complement strand
TCTTGGCCGGAAATTCTCATGACCTTTTTTAGTCATCTGGTCAAAATATCTTGAAAATATACCGACTTTTTCTGCCGAAATAGCTGACGACCTTTTTATCATTAATTTTAATCGACGAAATCTCTTCAACATGTAAGCTTACCATTTTTCCATGCCAATGCTAAATAAATAGTTTTCAGTCATATCCTACTTTACCCGCTGCATTGATCGAAAGTTTGTTGAAACCTGATGGGGGGGAACACGTCCTATGCACATTTTCTGATGGGAAGGGCATGGCCGGATTGCCCGCTGGATCCGCCGCTGTGGTCACCTCACGTAGACCAGGAGGAATACGAGGAACTTAATTTATAATTCTTCTTAATTAGTTGATTAATCTGTATGGTTAAATATATGTTTGTAGTCGATGCACTGATTCCGGAAAATTCAGCTGCTATGTAAGTATTGTATGTTGCCTGATTTTACTAAGTAAAGCCTGGTCATGTGTATGCGAACTAAATGCGGTATTCATTCAATCAGCCGTTTATTGACATAATAACAACTTACAGAAATCTCAGGTAAGTTTAGAAATGAAATAAAAGCAGAAAGGTCAAAAAAATCTGCAGATATCGTGAACGAGACAACCCTAAAGGATAAAAAAATGCGCTAATGCTGAAATCTCCATTTTTTCATGCATGTAGGCCACTTAGCCACTTGTTACACTCAACGCGGTTGCAGCCCAGACGTAAAATTAATGTGGTACTGGAACTTTCGAGATCGTCTGGTAATCTTATCTCAAACATCCAACTTAAGCAGACTAGGCATGATTCATTGATACATGTCCTGAGGTCCTCTTATAAATGTACATAAAACTAACTTACATATTCCATATTCATTCAATGTTGAGTGAGGATGGCTAGTTCGCGGTTTTTGTTTGTGGGGTTGGCATTGAATTTGCCTGGGTGGGCATAGCTGCAGCTATGGCTTCACGTGGCAAGTCACGAGTGCTCTGTGTGTTCATACACTCATGCTCAACCCTGACCACCATTCGATTACTCTTACGGACAACCCTTTGACGCAGAGCAGCTCTCGTGAATAAGCTGGTGCCCGCGCTTCTCTTTCGAGTGGCGCTTTAGAAATCTCGAGTTTACGATTACGATAAGTAATAGGGCCACAGCTGAGAACCTTTTCAATGATGGATTCTGAGTTTTCTAAGTAATTTGTGAAAGACTTCTCGAAGTTCTTGTAGACAAAAAAATGAGCGTGTAGACCCTATGCTAATTACTTATACAATAATTATTGAAGACAGAAGTATAATGTCACCGTTGCGATCCTTCACGCTATAAGAGCTTCTAACAATGCGCAGCTGGCTTACGTCACAACTGAATCACTGATGAAATGCTGTTTTTTTCTAGCTTTCAGCCAATGTCTTCTGTCTTTGCAGAGCATTACAAAGCCCGAAACTGATTCGAACGATCTGTGTCGGCAGGAGTCGTGTGTCAATGGCACTCTGCAAGTAATAGACAATGCCGACAGATGCGATTGCCCGCTTGTGAGTGCTCACTTTAAAAGTCTCCCAATAAACAACAATATTATGCCTAACATTTTAGGCCTAGCCGTATTTGCAATTACTTCAAAATGACACACCACAGAATGATTGCAGGTTATGTTATGTTACATAAGACTGAATAGGATGAGAGCGTCATAAAGTTGTTCATTATATTATATTTTTCTTTTCAGAAATACCTTGGTAGAGTTGTCTTATCCACAGTGTTGTGAATGTCTTCCTAACCAAAAGTTACAACATCACTCCAATTTAGCCGTATGGCATCTATGCAAGACGTCATCTGCCTTACTGCTCTTTTGTTACCAACGTTTCCATGGGAACGGAAGGCTGGGTGGATATTTAGGAAGTTAGCTGAAATCGATTCCGCGTCTATGCTGATCAGCTAGTTTTCGTGCTGGAGTGCGACCGTAGGCTACACATGAACCCTTCCCGATGGCACTGGAACTTTCGAGATCGCCTGGAAATCTTATCTCTAACTTCCAATTAAAGCAGTCTATGCATAGATCCACATGTCCTCTTATTGTTACTTTATTGTTGGCAGGTTTTTGTTTAGAACCTCAGTTCTCTCGAAATAAATACGACTGAATAGCATGAGAGCGTCATAAAGATGTTTATTACATTTTTCTTTTCAGGAATACCTTATAGAGTTGCCACATCCACAATGTTGTGACTGTCTTCGTGAGTACCAGTTCTTTTATTCTTGTCATGGAAAAGTCTCCTAATTTGTCATTTGGTGAGGTCTTTAGAACACGCCGACAATAACATCATCTATATTTGTAATAGGCCCATCTGCTCAATTATGTCGCCTATCAAATGTAGCTGCAGCTTGCATTTGGGCCAAGAAATCTCTTTGTTGAGGTCGTTCTTGCTTAATGTTGATCTCTTATCTGCGCGCCTTTTATACAAAATGAACTATAGACAATAATATTATAATTATGTGTAGGCCTATATAAAGAAAGCTTTCTGAGACACGTGTAGTCCTACACAAAATCCAACAGTTTCCAGGAAATATTAAGAATGAAGCCTGTCATACAGAATCAGAACGTAACTTGTAAACTTAAATTCTAAGTGAATGATTCTTAAGTTATAGCCTAATTAGCCTATATTTATATCAAATTATATATTTGGCGGTATATTTACATATAGGCTACATTTGTTCAATAAAATAACTTTTATTTCCTCTTTTAGCTCAAACGTCAACGACAGGTATTGTGATGCTACTACTTCGAGCAATTTAGCCATTATCTATGCAGCGACTAACAGAAAACCGAGTAAAGCCATAGTTCTTAAAAAATATTCAGACAATCAGTAGCCTACTCGTGGTGCGCTATTTTCGATCTTTTCGTAAAGATCGCTCATTTTTGTGACTTAATTTATTCGATTAAAGCATAGAGCTGTTCCAAAATGCTTCAGAATCCTGAACATAATGATGAGCAGTAATGAAAGAGGTATAAAAGCGAAATGGTGATGATTTCATTAATTCGTTGTAGGCCGGCCCATCGGTTCAACTACGCCTACAAGTAGGTGATTGGTTTCCAATTTTATCTTAATATATTTTGTTCTCTGAGGAACTCGCATATACATACTTGCCAGTGAAGTTATTTTTACTCACCTATTTTAGTTACTTTCTTAGTTCTTGCTTTATGAATTGCTTACTTACTATTGAACTAAAGTGACACTAGAATAATATTATAGAGACCTATAGACCTGGTGGCTGATCGGTAACGCGCTCGCTCACGGTTCGAATCCGGGTAACGACCTTGGGCAAGTTGTTTACGCACACGTGCCTCTGTCACCAAGCAGTATAATTTGGTACCGTCGTAAGCTGGGAAGTAAACGGCAAGTCCTGTGATGTATACACTGGCCCCGTGTCCAGGACCTTGGGATTCGTCCATTGCCGGCTCAAAGGCCAAGAAAAGGAGATGAGCGCCTCACCAACGGGCTTTCGGCCCTCGGATGACTTAACTAAACTAAAAGGCCTAATAAGAGGTCGTGTAAGCAACCCTTAGAAGAACATAACGCTCCACTACATGCATACTAATGCATTTGCTTACATGTGCGTAGCATTGCGTACCCTTGTGATTGTTGCTTACATGTCTTTAGCCTAAGTAAAAATCCACAGCGTGTTGATTACTTTCTACAAAGTGTTCCATGTGTATTTCAGGACCAACACCTCCTATTACAACGTTAGCACGTAAGTTGCAGACATTTCCGCCAACCACCAAAACACTGACAGTTTGTTCCAGCTTTCAGAGTCTTAACAATTTTGTGAAATATCTCGAACTGTAGGCCTACAGTAACAGACTTTTGCACATGAACTTTTTCGTTGTTCTGCGCGTCTTCAGTTATGCAAAAATCTTTTTATCTGATGAATTGGGAGCACAGGAGACGTAGGGTATTTTCTTCATTTTAATTTAAAATGAATCAAAGAAATGTTACGGATTTATGCCAAGTCTGTATTGAATGCGGCAATTATTATTGTTCCCAGTAGCCTAACTGATCAGCTTTGTCTGATTCAACACCGCCTTTCTTTGAAAATGCTTAATTAAGACTCTGCGGGATCGACACGAGAGAAATAAATTTATATCAATCTTTGTTTCCAGCTTGCAAACTTCAGATGGACTTGGCTATCCTGATCGATGGATCTGGAAGTATCTGCGAGAAGGAAGGCGGTGACCCATCTAACCCATGTAGCAACTGGAAGTTCGTACTCAGCTTCGTCAATGAATTGCTTCAAGGATTCACAATTGGACCAAAAGATACACGAGTATCACTCTTAACATTTGCACGCAGTGTTGATGTACCGTTTAACTTTACGCAGTAAGTCAATCTACACCGTTTAGCCTATGGCTTTAATTAATTTTACACTAGTTTTAGTTTGCAATCACCACTTGAAAAATATTTGAATGATATTGTTACCTTAAAATGGCATTGAACACTAAATGATTTATTCGATTCGAAACAACAGAACCGCAAGTCATGACACTTTTGTCATATTCCTCACCTTGCTCACTCCAATTCTGAGCTTTATTCAATCATCGCCTATATTATTGTCTTCTAGCTAGTTCAGGCCTACCTTTGATTTCCACTAAAAACTGCTTGGATTTGATTTTTTTTTTGTATTTTACAGGTTCGACAACTATAATTCTCTCTCAAAAGCGATTGAGAATACTCGCTACCCTGGTGGTGCCACAAATACAGCCGATGCATTATCGGAATTGGTCTCGACCGTTTTCACTGAATCGCATGGTGACAGACCCGACGTGCAGAACACGGCCATTATGTTGACAGATGGTGATCCAACCGTAAATGTTGGTAAATTGGATAAATCGATCGACGATGTTCGTAGGCAGGGAATCAATGTTATTGTTGTCGGAGTGACAGAAGCTGTATCTAATGAAACGATAAAAAAGATCTCGTCACCACCGCATAAGGTATGCGTCTAAACAAAATGTAATCAGTTGTCCTATTATGTTTGTTGCATATTTCATTTGATGTCGCTTTAGTCTCTCACATTTCTTAAACGTCTACAATTTATGCATAGATCTATGCTTTCCAGAAAATACTGGTTAGTTAATTACTCAACTTCGAAGCATTGTACTCCGCTTACAATTGACTATCAACATCAGATCTGTTAAGAGCCTATTCATTTAAACTCGAAACTTTTATCCAGCTTACTGATGGCTTACATGGCTGTTTAGGGCAGTTACTGTGGTTCAGTTGCGATTAACATTGGGCCGAGCATTGACCTTTGTCCTACTGCTGCTTAGTCTTTTCGTTGTCTTGTTTTGGAAACAAATTAATATCCGTGAAGGGTGGGTTATGTCTAAGCAGACAAATAACGATAATATGGTGTCAGCAATTCATTACTTGCAGTAGGCCTTGCAGCAGCGGTTGTGTGAGAATGGCAAAACATAATGACGATAGCGCTATAAAGAAAAATAAAATGACAGTGGGCCTAATAAGAATAGACCATGATCATAGATCTAACTACACTGAGCATTCGCCTGGGTAAAATTCCATCCTTACCAAATGGCTGTATCCTCTTCTTTTTTCTTAGATCCTACTGCTATATACTTTTTGCAATGCATTATCATTCGATGAGACGTCTTAATCGAGTTGAACTGTTTGGATTACAGTGTAGGTTAACCCTTGCAAATCAGAATGTTTAACAGAACAAAGGAAGCATAGGCTGGAGATCTTGGGCAGATTCAAAATGAGGATTCGGTTAAGTGATTCGATGTAATGGATCCACGCAGAAACCTGTTGCAATAATTATTATGTAGCGGAGTCGATTCAGACGGATGTCCTGCACTATTGTGGTTAAACAAATTGTATAAAATGCTACAGTAAATATGCAACGCTTTCAGACGGAATTTGGTGCACGCAAATTACTCCAGTAAATTTTAATGAAACAACTCATCACAAGTAACATCTGCAGTTTTTCTATCATCTGCGATGCCTACGTGCCATGCGACGATCGGACACCTCATCGATTTTTTCTCCCATGATTCATGTCTTCATCTGTTCCCTATCGACTACAGTAACTGTTACTACTCGTTTGAATGCCCGCTTCTCTCGTTCCTCTCGCATTCAGACTTTACGACTAAGCTCCTTCATTGGCATTCATTAACTTCTCGGATTTAGTTTAGACTCCTCTTTCACATCTACTGGATTTTTTTGGTCAAACTCCTCACTGCATTGGACTTTAGAGCGTCATGACCTTTTTGCACCACGGTCTCGGACTGCCACATCTAAGCAGCTTGTCATTGTCTGTTGGGTGTTGGATTTAAATTTAATGGTCTTTCTGCGATTATTCTTGCCCAGCTCTTATCTAGGGGAACTACTGTTTCGCCCGTTGTCTTAGGACTTTTATTTTTCGAGGGGTTCTTGGCTCTTGGAATAGGCTACCTCTGATGAAGGTTGTAGGCCTATATACTGTGAAAGCCGCTTTATAGATCCGTAAAAAAATAGAATTAAAGTGCAGAATAGCAAAGAAAATGCCTCTTTCACCACCATTTGCAGAAGAACTAAAGAGATGCGAAGGTAATGCTCAATCACCCATTAGTGAAAATGTGTTTCTTGGTTTTCTTTCCAGTTCAATAAGAACTACTTCATCGTAAACGACTTCTCCTCAATCGAAGCGATTCGGTGGTTGCTACAAAGCCAGGCTTGTGAGACTCCGCCGCCACCGGGTATTTCGATTCTGCTATATTCCATGAAATTAATTTTGACAAAATAAACCTAAATGGTATCAACATTTGTGTTATCGCATATGTTGCATAATATTATGTTCAATTACGCTGAACGACGCTAAAATTAGTTCAAAACTTGGTAGATTTCTAAACTCTACCGCAGTCAAATAAACTCGAAGACAATAATAATTATTCATCTACTTTATGATTGAAACTATCCCGTTTGATTAAATGGCTATCAGCAATTATGTAGGATTCTTTGAATGTATTACTTGGAACCTGCAGACGTGTTTCTTCTGTCAAATTCAGTTTTCTGTACAATGGACGATATCGAACCGGGCGAGAAAGTTTGGATCGAAAGAGACGATATCCCAGGTCTGACAAGCGGCGATACAGTTATCAACCCAGGGGACATAATAGAAGTCGACGATGTTGTTAAGAAGGGAGATTGCCAAGAATGGTAAGAAAGAAACCAGTTCAGTTCATTTTCATATTCAACCTGAAATAAATTTTAACATGCGCAGGTTCTTTACTCATGGCTGCGAGATTAGCATTTTCCATTGATCTACATTACTCATGCTCATGATTGAAAAATCATAGCCTACCATTTAAAACGTGCTAAAACAACCCGTGTGATAACCAAACTGATATTCGCTCAAAATCCCTTTATTAGAGATTTTATGCTGAATACAATGTCATGATCATCGTGAAAATAGGACCTTGTGGTTACCAAATAAAATTTGAATTATGAATAATATTGTGGTAGTATCTCACGTGACTTAATGTGTTCCTTATGAAATAGACCTAACATACTTGTTGCTGTTTTAGCCATTAGTCTCATCGATATGAATTCAACATCATCGCACAAAAATTATTCCGATTTGCTTAGAAGACCGCTGAATTTGAATACAGATCATTTAGACATATTATACAGTAAACTTATGAACTTTTAGTCTTAATATCTACTCATTTGGATGTTACTGAAGCTTAGCTCTTTGTTTGTTTACCATATAGTATATGTGAAATGGATCAGAGTCTATTTTGTCAAGTAAGTACGATTGAAATTTCATCTTATTTTTATGCAGATATTTTGAGACTGAGGCTTTTCGTTTCTAACAGTGCTAGGCCTAATGATGTCAGTCTAATTAGATTTAAAGTGGGGCTAACCATCTTAATTGCAGTCTATTGATTAAATAGCTTAATCATCGAATTGTTATGTTAAATAGCACTTCTAGTGTACTTTTTGTGTGAATTCTGATGATTGCTTATGTTATATAGGCATATAGGCATATGCATTTTGTTTAAACACAAACGTTTTTAGTAATAACACATGTCTGTTGACTAGTGTCAGCAAGAGGCATTTGGTTTAAAAGTAGGCTTACCATCAGCAACACCTTGCTAAGATAGTATGCGTAATTCTACTAGAACTGAGTTGGTCCTACGTAATTATCCCAACAGTTGTCCACGAGCACTGCCTATGGTCTAGTTTAAAACTCGCTTATGCGCATGGTGATAATGATGAGAACGGATAAAGCTCTCTTATGAAGTTCTAAACACAGGCTTACTAAAATTAATGCGTATGAAGTATGTATCGCAAACAGACAACTGCAAGGACCTCTAAGTTGACGATAACTTTACAAACGCTAAACGTCAGGCTGACGGACGAATTATATACATGTAAATGCTATCAATCAGCTATTAGGCTTAATCTTCTCTTGCATGATGCAACGTCTCTAACTTGCGGGGTTCCGACAGATGTCTATAATTGCACGAAGCGTCAAATACCGAAGGTCCTGGATTCATGGGCGGAGACCTAGGGGGACAGAGGGGACGGTCCCCCCCCAATGGAGGTGTTGGGGGACGGCCCATGCATTTGTCCCCCCTACAATCGTTGAGCGTCAAGACTAAAAAAAGTCATCAACTTTTTTGGCGGCGAAAATAGAAAATTTTCGTCGAGAGATTTGTCCGGATGAAAATTTTTCGAGATTTCGCCGGTCATCAGAAATTTTTGCCGGAAAAACATGGAAATTTTTCTGCGACACTCAGCCATTCGTCCATCAGAAAATTTCGCGTCTTTCCGTCCCCCCCCCCAAGTCTCGGCCCATGTCTCCGCCTATGCCTAGATTTACAGCAGAAAGACGGCTGTCTTGCTTCAGCCTCCGGTGCTTTTCACCTTACTTATGTATAGGCCTAGGTTTTGTGGTTCTATTCTGTCTTCTTCTTTTTAGTCTGTTTCCACGAGTTGGACGGATGAGAATGCGCCATGCACCAGTCACGTCTGTAAAGACGGTGAATTGGAAGTAATCGACAGGACTCAGACCTGCAACTGTAAAGAGGTCGGTTTCAAGCAAATCCTATTCATCTAATAATAATAATATATCGAAAGACAAATACGAATCTTGTATGACTAATTATTGAGTATAATATTATTTTGATTCCTTTGTAATTTGCCGAATATTGTTTTCGCCTTTGACGATTACTTCCTAAATATAATAGTCAATATAATCTATATGCGACTCTAGCACAGAGATTTATCAGACACGCTGATGACATGACATGACTATCCGAAGCCTCGGTGAACGAAAAATGGTTTGCAAGAGTAGGTCTAAGTAAGTAATTATCGACATTAATTTCCAGTTGCAAGGCACATTACGAGTTACAAACGATATTATACATAACGTTACACATTCAAAGACAAGTATTATCAAAATATAGGACCCAGCATACGAATAAGAACGGCTATTGGTTGGCCACAGATCTTGTATAAAATACATAGGCGGCCTAGGTAGGTTATTTAATTCTTATAGAATGGCCTATGCTAGTGCCACAATTTCCCACAAGAAATGTAATTTATGAAAAGTGCAGTTTACTTTCTCAAATTTCTTAATGTGCGTCCAATTAATGTAGTGGTGCTTTATCGGGTTTTACAGACTTTTGTCAACTGCTTGTTTCTAACAGGATGAAACCTTGGTTGAAAGTGCAGCTGAAGAATGCTGTAGATGCATACCACCAGGTATATTCTGCTTGCTGACGTTTGAATGAATTAACGAACTTAAGCGTGGTGCACGTGCGTTATAGACTTATTCGATTCAATATTGTGGCTTACCCATAACTAAAAATATTCGAAATACATGTAATTCTCTTGACCTGTCTTTGCCACCAGCGATTACTAGGGCCTATTGACCATTGGCCAATAATGTATGAACTATAGACCTAATTATATTACATAGTTGTGGGGCGCGTTGATGTAGTGGGTATGTTCGTTGCCTTGAAACCGGAGGGTTGCGGGTTCGAATCCACCTCAAGCCGCCGTGTAGGAACCTTGAGCAAGTCCTTCACTCGCAATTGCTCGGGCGCTTCGGCGTGGAACTCCGATGCAGTGTCCGTGCTGTAGTCGGGAGCGCCTCTGAGCTGCGAGCTTGATAGACATGGATAAATAAATAAATAACAGTAAGCCTATTCAGGCGATGCACAAGAAAATACAGAAAAATTCTGAATTGAGTGTCTCGTCGAAGTCTTTCTATTGTATCAAAGGGCATAACTCGGAATATGTAGCCTAATTCATATAGGCCTACATATTAATGATATTATTATTCATTCATTAATTCTATAGACTAACACAGAGCTTCTTGAAGATCTACTCAGTGGCGAGCCCAGCCTAGTCACGGCAAAATAAAAAAGAGATTAAGAGATTTAAAACAACATTTCTTTCGGAATAGCAGATTATATAATTATTTATAGATTGGCCTATGTCGAGGATTAAATAACTTGTTTTTTGCTTCGATTCGTCGCATTTACAATATGTTTGAGTTTGGTTTTCTGTTAAAGATTACTGTTTGATGACGACCAACGATATACCGACAGACATACCGGTCTGGATAGAAAAGGACAACGTGCCCGGGCCGACACCCGGCGATACGTTTGTCAGTCCGGGAGACACTGTGGGAACTACGGATGTTATTAAGCAAGGAGACTGCAGATCATGGTAAAACTGATCTTCTTTATTGCCTATTATTTCCTGCAACACATTTGTTCGCGGTAATTCTTGTCATCTTAAGAGTTTCTTTCGAAATGTCAATTTTGTTTCAGATGTTGCACTTGTACATGTATCTCTCCATGCAGTACGCGCTTGTTAATTTAGCTGCGCTTCAGTCTGGTATTTATTTGGATGCATCACAATCCGCATTATAAGTGAAAAACATCGAGTAATTCTTGGTGGTTACCGCTGATTAGCTGCATCTACTATATTATACGTCTTTTGAGCTTCCCAGGCGATCGTTGCCGTTGCCTTCCCAGGAATGGTACTTAGCCTACTGACGCTACCAAAGCACTGACAGAGTGACATCATTCGATTTCATTTACTCCCATGGCAACATTTTTATCAACGGAAGCAAAATAATATGCCGCAATGCTTGAACTCAAAATGCAACTTTCGTCTTATGACCTAGTCCTACTATTTCCTATTTTCTTCTAATTTCAGCGTTTGCGAGCCAGGAAAAGGTCTCACCTGCTCGGTGAGTTAGTTTTTCAATTTCTTGAGTTATCGATTATCTTTCTGTCGCTAAGATTTAATTACTAGACAAATTTCTCAGGAATCATTTGTTTTTGTTTCCGATAATTATTTTCTTTTAGATTTCTAATAGCGCTTGAGATCAATTATATCTACTATGCTACTTTAATTTTCAAGTAGTTTAAAAAAAACTCTCAGTTCTTAGAATCTTCTGGAAAAGTATAAATTTTCGTTTTCAGAATATTGATGGATACTGGAGCCCTGTGGATGACAAATGTCTTGTTTACAATTGCGACAACGAATTAGTTCAAGACAAGACCACACTCTGCAACTGCCCGCAGGTAAAAAAAACGCCATTACGATTTCGCAATACCATTTATTTAATGCGATCACTACGGTGTTTTTAAATGCATAATATAACGGTTTGCATAGTGTATAATTGCGGACCGATACTTAAATTGTTATTGTGTGGCACTTCTTCCACGACCGGAGAGCATAAATTTTCTTTCGTAGACCGACAAACATGATATCAAAGACTTTAATGATTGCATACGATAGCCATATGCCTCTGAACTGTTTTTGAATTTCTGTCCTTTAGGGCGTTGATTCGGAACCAGCCGACTTTCCAGCTTGCTGCTCATGTCCAGGACCAATAGGTAATTAGTTTTGTTCGTACTTTAACACTTAGTAGGCCTAAAAAATTCTAACAGCATCAATGGAAACCCTGATTTAGTATGGCAAAAACCATAAACCAAAATTCACTTAATTTAATGCCAGACGTGATGAATATACGTGATAAATTAATTCATTTCTTCTTATATCTTACTGCACTTTGTACATGTATTTTATTTGACTGTATATTATGCTGCTTGGCATTCTTTTTTTTATAACGCTGAGGTTATTTGCATTTCAAACGATTTTCTCACTCTCTTTTCATGTTTTTATATTCGTCGATTAACCGATCTATGATAGACATTCATTCGTTCATTCATTCATTCATTCATTCTTTCTTTCATTCATTCATTCATTCATTCATTCTTTCTTTCTTTCATTCATTCATTCATTCGTTCGTTCGTTCGTTCGTTCGTTCGTTCATTCATTCATTCTTTCATGAGGCATGCCCTTTTGTGGCGCTGCATGTATGTCAACAAAATCTCCGCCGGTAACGGTCTTCGGCTCCAGAGACGCCAGTATACCGTGGATCCTCGAAACGTATGAGAGCCATCCAGTAGATGTAGTAGATGTAGATGTAGTCGCAAATTTATACAGCGGCTGTCTTATGGCCTCGACCCTGAGGGTGAGATCCTTCACCACCGCTACTCCACGTTTATATTGCGACCGAGCCACCCGCAGTAAAGATCCGAGAAATTACTCTCTGATAAACCGACCGACCGGGAATCGAACCCGGGCCGCCGGCGTGGCGAGCGGGCTACCAACCCACTCGGCCACTGAGGATCTCGCGGTCTCCCACAAGGCCTCTTCTACTGATGTGGGGCACCCAACGTAAGAGCCCGTCTTGCATCGACGGTCGGCTGGAGCCTGGCCACTGTCTTGGCCAAATAGACACAGTCCCTTCCTTTGCAATATCGAGGTCAGAGGTTGATGATTCGTTCGCCATTGAACTGTCACATTCGTGATGAAATCATTCCGTTTGATGTTGCATATCCTCTTCAAACATAACTGATCCAGAGCGGCAACCTTCTTCTCATCCACTTTTGTCAAGATCCACGCTTCGCCACTAATCCACTATAGGCCTACAGGAACATCGATAGTACACAAGCATTATACAATTTGAGCTTGTCTTCCATGGATAATTAATCGTGAGGCCCAGACATTTCTGTCACGGTCTGCCGTGGCCTATCTGTTGGTGGCCATTCTGCAGTTGTTTTTATTATTATTGTTATTGTTGTTATTATTATTGTTGTTGTTGTTGTCATTACTTTTATTTGCATGCTAGGTTCTCTAGTGGCAGGTGACTGTTGAGAGTAGCCTACAGAATAAAGATGTCTTCGATTTTTCTTCCATCCAGTGAAATTGATGAAAATGTCAAGACAGTTCGTTTTAATAATAACGTAGCCATGTATCCTACTTTTCCTTAATTATTACTTTCTATAGGCGACTGCCAGGCGACAGTGAATGAGTTGACTCCTGGTGAAAGCGCTTGGACTGATACCAATGACGATGTTCAGGATGGAGACGTGATAACCTTTGGAGACGTCTTGCACGTTGGCGACTGCAGAGAATGGTGAGATTGATACATAATTATTAGTGTACGAGGTTGGAATACAGCGACAGTGCCGGTGACACGAAACGGAGTATCACTCCTGAAAGCTATCCGGGGAGATGAATTAATCTATCCCTCCGGATGGAATTAATTAATCGGTCTAGACTATCCGGGAGGATGAACCAGTCTATCCCCTTTTGAAAAATGCGTATAATTGAAAAAATTGTGCTCTAATCAAAATTTGAAGTGACTAATTGTTTTTAAGCGTCCTAAGCAATGTTCAGAGAAAGGTAACTCGAATTTATTTAGTGACTCTGAGTGTTTTTAAGTGTTTTAAAAGTTTTAAGTGCTCTAAAACCAAAGCAAAACAAATTATCTAGAAGGAAACAACATAACTGTTAGTGTCATTGTTCAAAAGAAAGCAGATGAGAATGAATTTGCAAAAAAAATACATGCGGGAGTGACTTTTTCGACTTCTCTTCATTTGGGGGATACGATTAATACGGGGGATAATCTATTTCGTGACACCGGCTGTTTTGCTTTAATAACCTGCTGGGCTGTTTATCGACCTACTAAAGTGCACCCTGTGACATTAATGAACGTAAACAGTCTGGTTAATCTATACAGCTTTCTGTACAATGCTTCAATGAACTCATGATCTTCCTGTCATGGTCTACTACGCTATTGTCTATTTGTATTTGGACTCGCTTGTTCGTATTGTACATTTCCAAAAGAGGAGCTCACGACATGTCTACACGATGCAACTCCACACATTATAATCTCCATCTAAATATTCGTCTCCAGTCTAAACTTCAGATTGACTGCGCATGATGCAATTAAAAATCATCAAACGCTTCTGACACCTGGCTTAGCTTGACGTCCAACATCCGAAGTGGGAGTCAACCGTCATTATAATTGGTATGCATGTATGTGCATTTGTTATAGCGCCCCTTCAAGCGATCTCTACTCAGAGGCGCTCCCGACTACAGCGCGGTCACTGCATCGGAATTTTCGTACTGTCTACTGACCACTCGTAATGCATAATTTTGTTATTGCTGCTAGAACCGCTGCATGCCGGTATAGACAGTGTAGTCTACAATTATTTAATGAAGATTATTTTATAGACAGTGTAGCCTACAATTATTTAATGAAGATTATTTTATAGACAGTGTAGCCTACAATTATTTAATGAAGATTATTTTATAGACAGTGTTGCCTACAATTATTTAATGAAGATTATTTTATAGACAGTGTAGCCTACAATTATTTAATGAAGATTATTTTATAGACAGTGTAGCCTACAATTATTTAATGAAGATTATTTTATAGACAGTGTAGCCTACAATTATTTAATGAAGATTATTTTATAGACAGTGTTGCCTACAATTATTTAATGAAGATTATTTTATAGACAGTGTAGCCTACAATTATTTAATGAAGATTATTTTATAGACAGTGTAGCCTACAATTATTTAATGAAGATTATTTTATAGACAGTGTAGCCTACGGTTATTTAATTAAAATTATTTTGACCTGAATGTTGTTCTTAATGCAGCATATGCATCGGGATTGACGTCTTCAACTGTTACGTAAGTATCTATAGTTGCCTTAATATGTAGCTCGAAGCATGTTGTTGAAAACGTAGTTTCGACCTTTATAAGCTGTGTTATTATAATTATAGGTTCGACCTTCAACTTAATTAGTGACCATTGTGCAATTAACTGACAATAAATGCAATTACAATTAATTTAATTCAGAATACATTTTATTGAAGGTCTACTCAGGTTTAACCATATTTTTCTAGAGCAGGCCGACGACGATAGCCTACTTTTAAATACAGTGTTGGCGATATTGGATAACATTTTGACACCATGGCATCTTTGCAGGTGATAGCCTGCCTTACTCGTGAAATGATCTGACCTTCCTTGTGTACGAGGCATACACATATCACCTGCTATCCTACTTATCTTCCGCGGTCATACATTGTACGATGTTAACGTAGCTGTTAATTTTCTCTCGATAAGCATCTTATGGAAACTATGTTGTTCCTTGTACACGTCTTGTGGTAAAGCCGTTGTCGCGTGACAGAGTCTCCCCCTAGAAGTCTCCCCCCGAAATAAAGTCTCCGTGGGGGAGAGAGTATTTCCACCGTCCACGAAATAAAGTCTCCCCCATTTCTTAGCGAGACTTTCTTTCGCTCTAAACTACAAAACTTATCTGTTCCAGTCTATCTATAGTTCCTAATGGTTGCCCGACTTCAATGCATACTTCTGAACTATGCAAGGAGGTCGTTATCAAATTACTGCTGTATTGTATTGTTTTGTGAGATGACGCTAAGTCTTATGATAACATCAAATATCGGTTAGAGTAGTGGTTAACACGCTGGCCAAGAGTGCGAGAGGTAGTGAGTTCGAGCCCCCGTTGGGCGGATTTGCTTTGTAGGCTGCCATTGGCGCCGTGTAATTACAAAGCTGTCTGTTCAGTTGGTAGTTAAGTTTAATTAAGATTACTGCATAACTTGTAAATGTAAAGCGCAGTGCGTCTTGCAGGCGTTTAATTAAAGAAAAAATATTATTATTATTATTGCAGACGGTCGTCTTTTTGATCCCTGAGTCTCTCCGTTTTATCTTAGAAGCTTCACCGTGGCAGAATCAAAGCAATATTAATTTCGCTACCTTTGTCATTTTAAGCCGAAAGTTGGACAGGTATCCAAAGACGGCTGCTCCTCAAAAGTGTGCGACCTGAAAGGACAACTCAGCTTAGTCGATAGCACTGGATCCTGCAAGTGTGAAAAGGTTAGAGAAAAGTTTTTCAAATCATCTGTTGGTTGTATTACACAATTATAGAGAAATGGATCTGTTGTATTATTAGTTGTTATTACCTTCCACCATGTTAATGTTATTAGAATAATAGGTTATTAACCGTTCCACCAAGTTAATCTTATTAGAATAATAGGTTATTAACCGATATTTGAAATATTGCATTATGCAATCTTCTTTTGAGCTGTAGGCCTAACCGCCTTTACGGTTTACCGTACTCTGCGACTCTCCCCCATAAACACTAACTTCTATTCTGTTCTTATCTTCTTCTTTCTAGTTAAGGTTATTTCTTTTTATTCCTTTTCTTAATTAAGGTTTGACAGCTTTTCAATACCATGTTGTCCTAACCGTGGATGTTTATGTTATATTTAAGACTGTATCATATGTAAGTAAATACTTACATGATACTTGCCTATCTACCATCTTGTGTCTGAAAGCGTGCATAGGTGGCCCTACCAGTGGGACTTCTAATCCCTTCTGGGTTTCCGGTTGTAACCAACTGTTTTGTATAATTTATATACTTCGAAAAAATGTTTTTGTTATATTGGTGCAATAAAATTGATGGTTATGGTTATGGTTAAGGATGTTAGAATTATTACGGTTTCAGAGTCTTTGTCAGCTGCCAGCTAGCTTTCACGTATTCATTCCGAGATTGTATATATAGCGCCCCTTCAAGAAATCTATTCAGATGCTAACCTGTTTGCACGTGTTGGTCAGGTTTGCTCATTATTTTCTGCATGCCTTTATGAATTGCCAATTCCGATCGTGATATCTCTCGCAAGGATGAAGATGAACATAGGAAAGTACCTGAAGGCTGAAGATGAAGTGTTGAAGTAGCTTCGTGCTTTAAACTACAGGGTGAGATATAAAAAAGTAATCCCTACGGGTTTTTGCCAGTGTGTTGGCCAAAAGTAAGAATTTTGCAAATCAAGTTTCACGGGCTTAAAGGTATTTCATGTCTACGCAAGATAGCCAAATAATACCAAGAAACTTCAAGCTGAACGAAATTTATATCACTTCTAGTGAGCTCACCCAACTTTTTTTTTGGACGATCCAAACACGTTTCGCAGCAAAAAGTAGCAAAAAAGGAGACTTGGTAAAATTTGGCTGTGATACGAAGATATGAATTACCTGTTATCCCGTAAAACGTGTCTTTAAAATACTTATATTTGGCCAAGATATTGGCAAAACACCTTAGAGATTACTTTTTCGGCCCACCCTGTTTGTTTGTGCCATGCAGTAATTGAACCCGACGGAGCAGATAATGCGCAAGTTACGGACAGGAGTTTCCTACGCCTCTGACTTAAAAAAACATTTTGTGCGACCGTTGTGCTTATAACTTACAGGGCGAAACACTTGTTCGGTTACCGAATGAACCATGCTGCAGATGCGAAAAAGGTAATTGTCAGCTCTTCTTATTTTCGGCTGCTCAAGAAGCCTATTGCTGACGTAGCCTACATTTAATAATAGTGACTGTGTGACATCTGAAAGGAATAAGTAAACATATACGATGCATGCATGCACGCTCAATTACACATAGGCTACATGATAAATTGTATGCAACAATTATTTTGAGAGGTTGCTATGTGCATTCAATGGAGTTTTGGATATGCACACACTGTAACAGTGTAGGCTATACGGTGTATGTGTGCAGACATACAGGTTATTTTGTCCCGACCGTGATCAAGATCTGGAACCATCGGATCATTGAGTTTTTCTGCCGCAAATCAAAGTCGATCTGATGTTCTAAGCTTTATCTAATTGACCACGATGTGCTTTAAGATTGACACACAATGCGACACAGTCCTACAAAGTCTAAACTGAGCGGATTACATATAGGCTACTCGCTTGCCTTTCCATTTTTAATCCTGCTCGATGGCACCAAGATTGACTACACAACTAATAATACATATTTTAAGACTATTGACATAGGCCTACATTAAATGTTGTTGTATCAATTACTGTAGTCACGAAATAAATCACTGATTCATTTTCGGTAGAATGGTGCTTTTGTGTGCGTGAAAATGATACGCCAACGTTGAAGTGCAACTTGATTTACTGGAAGTTTGTTTGGGTAGGACACTGTACCGTCGTCCAAGATGTGGTAAAAGCGGACAAAATACCATACATTGAACAAGACGGCGTCAAGGGCTTCACTGCTGGCGACAAAGCTCTTAAAGTGGGAGATCCAGTGGACCGCGATCAGATCCTTATTGTCGATGAATGCCATAAGTGGTTAGAACTTTTTCTCTTGATCTCCTTTGTTCATTCATTCATTCATTCATTTCGAGAATTTATATAGCGCCTCTTCAAGAAATCTACTCAGAGGCGCTCCCAGCCCAGTCACAGCTAAAAAAAAGTAGGATTTGAGATGCTTAAAAGATGCAGGGGAATTTACCACAGGCCTAAGTCGCAAGGTTAGTGGGAGGCCATTCCAGATAACGGGACCCACAACAGAAAAGGCTCGGCGTTGTCTGATAGAAGTGCGAGCTCGTGGAACCAAAAGCTCATCCGTTGCTGCAGAGCGAAGAGCTCGATGGTTTGCAGGGTCTGAGACAGGTCGACAAAGGCTAGACAAGTACGATGTAGCACATTGTACCACATTGTACTACAGCTCTTTCGTATCTGTGAGTAGGCATACTTACTATTTAATTGTTCGTAATATTATTAGGTTTTTAGATTGAAGTCGTGCATGTTTCTTCCTTGGAATGTTTAAGCCTTATCATGATGGCCATTAAGAATTCTGCACGATCGCAGATTTCTGCCAAGATTCCTAGAAATCAGGAACATGTCTGAAATCGTGATTGTGGCAGTAAACCTAAGTTAGAACCATTTGCGAAACGCTATCGGTTGCAAATTGCTTGCAACCCAGACCAACGTCGAACCACATTTTCCGAATAACTTTTATATTGGCAAATTGGCAAGCGTGATGTCGCTTTTGTTTTGGCCTTTTGGCTGTTGCACACCATGGTTCGGATGTTAATCTGGTGTTCAGAATGTCTCATTTGCAGTGTATCATTAATTAGGAACTGTCCTAATAATTATGTTCAACGATATTTGTTTGCAGTCGCTGTACCGAGAAAGATACCTTCGCGTGCTTTGTAAGTAGCCTGTTTGTATTGAATGAGTAGCCTAGTATGCACTGTGCAGGCCATAAAGTCTATGCTTATAGTGTGTGTAAGACATTCGAAAGTACGTATGCACTTGAAAATCATCGTATCTACATTAACTTGCTCAATGACAACCGTCAACCGTTCAGATTGTCGTACTAGTAGCGATTTTTAAATAGAAACTGTATAAAAATACAGGGTGTGCCAAAAAAAGTAATCCCCTACGGTTTTCAGTCCATATCTTGGCCAGACATAAGAATTTTTAAATGAAACTTTACAGTCTTAAAGGCAATTCATATTTACGTACATGTACAATGGTCAAATTACAAGAAAATATTTCAAACAGAACAAAAGTTATATAAATTTTAGTGAGGCTGCCCACCGTTTTTGACGATTCAAAAACGCGACGCAACAAAAAGTTTAAAAAAAATCAATTTAATTATTCTGGCCAATATCTTGGCCGGAAGTAAGAATTTCGAAATGAAATTTTACAGGCTTGAAGAAATTCACATCTACACATGATGGCCAGATGTCAACAAAATGTTTTAAACAGAATAAAAGTTATGGCACTTTTAAGGAGGTCACCCACCGTTATTTGACGATTCAAAGACGTAAGGCAGCAAAAAGTAGCAGAAACACGATTATTAAATAGGCTTTGATAATGCCAGATGATCTTTATTATTACTATTTGAAAAAGGAACAGGGTGCCAGCGTAGCTGCACGTCACTGAGAAATCACTTAGCAAGATGACAATCAAATTGGTAAATAAGAAATCTGTCAGATTAATCAACAAGTCCATCAAGAACTTTGCAAAGAGATTCAAAAGAAGTTTTGGCACTGGTGGTGGGCACATTGAACAGAAGTTGTGGATCACTATCAAGTTCAGTTCCAAACAGTTATTTGAGATATGACTTAATAAAATCACGTTTTTGTTACTTTTTGTTGCGTTACGTTTTTTAATCGTCAAAAACGGTGGGTGGCCTCACTAAAATTGGTATAACTTTTGGTGTGTTTGAAATATGTTGATGAAATCTGGCCATCATGTGTAAATATGAATTGTCTTTATAGTTTATACCCGTAAAGATTCATTTTGAAATTTTCACTTCTGGCCATGATATTAGCAAAAAAAATTTTTAATTGACGTTTCGTTTTTGAATCGTCAAAAAACGGCGGGCACCCTCGCTAAAAGTTATATAACTTTTGTTCTGTTTGAAATTTTTTTTTTAAATTTGACCATTGTACGTAAATATGAATTGCCTTTAAGACTGTAAAGATTTATTTTAAAATTCGTATGTTTGGCCAAGATATGGGTTAAAAACCGTAGGGGATTAATTTTTTTGGCGCACCCTGTAGATCAATATAGGCCTACATTGGCAATGATTTGACAACATTACCATGAAAAACAATTTTACGCCATTAGATTCTTTCGAATTTCCGGGTTGCTGTATTGCTTCAAGCATTTCTCGCATTCTTATTGTTGACCTAACGCGTTGAGTTTGCTTTGTATAAATATAGACGTTCTTCTATTTGCAGAACGTTTCAGTTCCTGAAGTTCCTCAGAGCGACCCTTGTCAGAGTTACATTTGCAGCAATGAAGAGTTATACCACATAAACAAGACTGAAATTTGCGATTGTCCTCTGGTGCGCGTTAACTTTTTTACAAATAGTAGTTGCAATTGTAATCGTACATTTATATAGCGCCCCTTCAAGAGGCGCTCCCGACCTGACACCAAACCACAATCAAAGAGAATGGTTTTCAAACGCTTGCGGAAAAGGGGCAAAGAAGGACAAAGAAGTTCATTACGGAGACTAATAGGTAACTTATTCCAGAAAGACGGACCAACCACGGCAAAGCTTCTGCGCAGCACTGTGGAAGATCGAGCCCTAGGGACAACCCGGTCACCATTGCGTAGCAGAGCGAAGGAATCTACGGCTTGGAATGGATAGCAGATGTACACAGAGTTCCATAAGATAAATCGGAGCTTGGCCTGCTAGGCAATTACGCATGAACAGTAGAATCTTAAACTCAATACGTTTTTGCATATGCAACCAGTGCAGTTCTTCCCGTATAAAACTTGATATATGCCCAAACTTTGGTATGCCGCCAATCAGGCGAGCTGCAGCATTAAAGACAGATTGTAACTTATTAATGCGTGAAAGGGTTAAGCCCGCATAGATGGCGCTACCATAGTCAACTCTCGTGCATATAAATGCATGCATCAGAGTAGTGGCGGCTTTGGTTGTAAGCGAGCGACGCACCGAGCGAAGCTGACGAAGATGATAGAAGCAAGTGCGACATACATTTCTCACGTGATCAGAAAGAGACAATTATTCCTGATCCAAGGTCACACCCAAATCACGCACAGGAGTAGAAAAAGTCATGCAAGGAAAGCAATGTTGCAGATTTTGCATAGGCCCTATCAATTTTAGAAACTTGCACGCGACTTCCAACCCAATTAAATTGTGTTTTACCAGGATTTAACATGAGGCGGTTGGATGACATTTAGTATTATGACGGTTAGGATTAGACTGTCATTATTTTGTAACGCACATAGCAAAAAACAATCTTTCATGAAAGCGCGTAGGCCTACAGGAACGACTACTTAGATCTGGACCAAATGAGTTTTAAGTTTTTTTAAAAAAGAGCGATGCTAATGATGAGAATATACGAGTAAGGTCTGGAGGTTTATTCCATTCAGGCGTGTGCAAAATGCAAATGCACGGTTTCCAAATTTCTGAAGTGATCGTGCGACAAAAAGTCAACTTGGGTTGAAGATCGTAATTCTTGTCTGGATGAAAGGATTGAACATGGTGTGACAAGTGAGGAAATACTATACGGAGATGACTTTGTGTGGACGCTGCACATTAGAAGACAGATTTCGGAAGTTATTCATGGCTGTATGGGAGACCGGTGTGGATCACATAGAATGGGTGGCACGATCACCAGGAGTTAAGTTTCTGATAAGCTTTGCATCATATTGGAGGACAGTGATAAGTCTACACGTTGAAGAGTGGATGTAGGGAGTCAATAGAGGACCGAGTCGCAGGAATCAAAGATGGAGATGACAATAATTATAGTGTCCGAAGACCATTATAAAAAATTTCCCAGGGATGGGCAAATTACAGGGCAAGATGTAATTGAATTACAAATTACCAATTACTGGAGAAAATGTAATTGAATTACAAATTACAAATTACTTTTGACTCAGAGCCTCAAATTACAAATTACAAATTACGTAATTTCAATTACATCAATTACAAATTACTTTGGGGCTGAAATCATTGAAATAAAAAAAACTCAGGCAGGAAGTGCATGCCTTTATTCTTATTTCTATGTGTATTATTATTTATTGTGTAAGAAAAATTAAAGCCTATTTAAATGTCTTTAAAAAGCAGCAGCTGTTCAAGCAATTAAAGCCGTCTGTTTGGCCTTACAGTCATGCCTGTAAAAACTAAAGACCCTCTATTCTATTGCAAACCAAGGCATGGCAGCATTAAATTGTATAGACAACTTGTTAGCAGTTGGCTAGCAATGAGGCACTGCTAGTTCCATTTCTGTCATCTTCTATATGCTGCAAGATTTCTAAATCGTTTTTGTTTCTGCTGGTCGACTTTTTGGTCAGTGCACGATGCACATTAAAACCATAAAGTTCTTCATCTTCCTCTCCTTCTTTATGACCACTAGATTCTCAATATTTTGTTCGCTACTGGTGGCATTTTCAGATAGGCCTATTGCTACTAGCAATTCTTATATATTCTTTTAGTTTGATCTGCAATTTGTGCAGGCAGCCAGCATAACTTAAAAAAATGGGTGAGTCACTGTTGCAAGGATCGCTTGATTCACCAAAGAATCTCGGCATTGTCACATCCAAAGTAATTTGATTTTGAGGAATGTAATTGAAATTACAAATTACAGGGGAAAATGTAATTGAATTACAAATTACAAATTACTTTGATTCAGAGTTGCAAATTACAAACTACCAATTACAATTGTAATTTAAATTACGTAATTTCAATTACTCAATTAAATTACTGCCCATCCCTGAAATTTCCTGACCAACCGTAACCACTCTTCAACCGGAAACTCGAGGAAACAAGGTTCAGTGATGGAGAATATTTGCTTTGTCGATGAGAAAGAGTCGATGTTGCTCTTCATGAAAAACAGACGGCAACTACGTAGCATAGAAAATGGCGACATCCATGATTTCGTTGGTACTCGTGTATCAAATAGCAATATTTACACAACCAAGTCAGCATTATTTTAAAAAAACTTATTCCGTACCGTCTAGTTGTTCACTCACAATATTATTGTCTGTGAGCAATGCAATGGAAAATCACCTGTCTCTCTCATATAATTCCAGTTTGGCATAAAGATAAAGGACTTGGGTTCAGACAAAGAGCTCATCCTCCTCTACTGCGATAGGCTGCATACATAAATGCAAGCATACATACAAGCAAACATGCATTCATAAATAAATAATATTCATCACTAACCTCCGAATAATCCTGGAAAAAGCAAGGGAAAGGAACCAACCACTATATTTCTGCGTCATTAACTTCACAAAAGCGTTCGACATGGTACAACATGACAAACTCTGGCTGACCATGTTAGAAATAGGTTTTCCGCCAAATAGTTCATCATCATCATCATGAACCGTGGGCTCAACGCCCGTAGGTGTCTGACGCCATTTTAACCATGTTCTTCCATTGTTCTCTTTCCAGTGCGATGTGGCTCAGCTTCTGCAGTGATGTTCCGCACCAGTCTATTAAGTCATTCGCCCATTCTCTATGAGGTCGCCCTCTTTTGTTTTGTCCGTCCATCATTCCAAACACCAATGTCTTTATTTTCCTGTCATTGCTCATTCGGCATATGTGACCGAACAAACCCAGTTTCCTACGGATTATACTCTGCATCATATTTTCCTTGAGGTGTATGCGATTGTACAGTTCTACGTTAGTTACTTTCTGTGTCCACACTATTCCCAAAATCCTCCTATAGCATTTCCTTTCGAAAGCCAATATTCTTTTCTCGATATCTTTTGTTATTACCCAAGCCTCGCATCCATATAGTATGCTGCTGAAGACGCAAGTTCTTAGTACACTCAGCTTAGTTTCCTGCTTTATGGCTTTGCTCTTCCAGATCTTGTCTAAAGTTTTTAGTGCTGCCATCGCCTTTGCAATTCTGACCATTACTTCCTGCCTACAGTCAAGATCATACGTCATGTTGCAACCGAGGTATGTGAACCTGTCCACGTTCTCTAATTGGATTCCGTCTACAACCATCTGCTGTGCTAGATCCCTGTCGCCGAATACCATTGTTTTTGTCTTATCAAAATTCATCGTCAGCCCATATCTCTTTCCTTCTTCATTCAACGTCTGCACTGTGTGTTCCACTCGTTGCTCATCTTCTCCAATCAAGTCGATATCATCGGCAAAGCATAGATTGTTGATATTCTCGCCGCTAATCATTACACCGTCATTTTCCCTGATCTTGTCCATTAACCTTTCCAAGTGTGTGATGAAGGTGTTTGGTGATATTGGGTCACCTTGTCTTGTGCCTCTGCTAGTGTTAAACCAGGGTCCAGTTTCTCCACATACTCTTACTGCTGCCTTTGCATTGCTGTTTATTTCTTTCAAGAGATGGGTCAATTTGCAATCCACCCCATATGACTCCAAAACTGCCCACGTTACCCTCTGATCAATGCTGTCGAACGCCTTCTTGAAGTCTATGAAGCAGTTGTAGATCTTTTTATTTTTTCTTCTAGCCTTTTCTCCTATCAGCCGTAACGCTAAAATCTGCTGTACCGTGCTTCTGTCCCTTCTAAACCCTGCCTGACCATCTGCAAGGTATTCCTCAGTTTGTCTTCTAAGTCGTTCTGTTAGTATCATCATCAGTATTTTACCAAGGTGGCTTATCAATGCTATTGTTCTGTAATTACTGCATTCTAGTGCATTTCCTTTCTTGTAGAGAATGACTAGTATTGATTTCTTCCATTCGTCTGGCGTGCGTCCTTCCCTCCATGCAGTGTTACAAATCTTGTGTATCTCCTGTAGTATGGCATCCCCTCCATATTTTATCATCTCTCCTGTAATACCATCATCGCCCGGGCTTTTGTTGTTTTTCAATCTTTGTATCGCTGCTTCCACTTCCACTTCTAAGATGTCATTTTCAATATCTTCATTAATTGGTGGAGAAATTTCTTTGAGTTCTGCAATTACCTGTTCTGTGATGTCCTGGTCCATCTGTGCTTTGTACAGGCTGCTGCAATAATCCGTCCATCTCTGTACAATGTCTTCTTTATTCATAAGCACTTTCCCCTTTTCATCTCTGATTGCTGTAAGTTTTGGTTGCCATTTTCTGTTGATGTTCTTGATCATCTTGTATACCTCTCTTGTTTTGCATTCTCCGTGATATTTTTCCACGTCTTTGCATTGACTCTCAAGCCATTTAGCTTTGTCTGCTCTTGCCGCTTTCCGTACTTCGTTGCTTTTTACCCTGTATAATTCTTCATCTACATCTGATCTGTCTCTTCTAGTCCTCAACACTCTTTTCTCCTGTACCAATCTTAGAGTCTCTAGTGTGATCCACTTTTTGTTGATTTTTTCTTGTTCTGGGACTACCTGTTCCACTGCTTCCATTATCGCTGCAGTTAGTTGGTCAACTCTTTTGTTTAGATCTTGTTCTTCACCAAACTCTCCAAGCTTTGCCTTCAGAGCGTTTTGATATGCAATCTGTGTTTCATCTTCGGCCAGTCTTGATACATCTCTTCGCTTCGGTGGTTCCACCCTACATCTCTTTTTAAGTTTTATTTTTATGTTTGCAATCACTAAGCTATGATCAGAGTCTATGTCTGCACCCTGGAATGTTCGGCATTGCTGGACTGACGATGTCCACCGGCTGCTGATTAGTATTAGATCGATCATATTTCTGGTCTTCTTGTCACAGGATCGCCATGTCCATTTACGACAATCTTTTTGTTGGAATCGTGTGTTACAGATCATTAATTCATTATCCATTGCGAATTCCAGCAGTTTCTCTCCTCTCTCATTTCTCTGCCCATACCCAAATCTTCCCATGACTTTCTCCCACCCTGCGTTTTCGGTGCCAATCTTTGCATTCCAATCACCTCCAATGATGAGCACATCTTTCCTAGGTACTTCCTCTATCGTTGACGTCAGATCGCTGTAGAATCTTTCAATGACCTCCTCCGAACTTTCTGCCGTGGGTGCATACACCTGGATGATTGTTATGTTGAATGGTTGAGCTCCAAATCTTGCCATTAGCATTCTTTCGTTTATTGGTTTATATCCCATCAAAGCGTCATGAGCTTTCTTGCTTAATAAGAATCCGACACCTGCCTCATGCCTGCTTTCATTTCCCGACCAAATAAGTCTTCCTCCGTTCAGTTCTCCTGCCAGCGTCCAACGCATTTCTGAGATTCCCAGAATATCACATCTGTATCTCTTCATCTCTTCTTGAAGCAACTGTAGTTTTCCTGCCGCCCAAAGTGTTCGGACATTCCATAGTTCAGCTGCTGCAGAAACTTTACACACAACAACGCGCAAGTATTAGGACAGATGGACTTACGTCAGCATGGTTCAGAATTAAGAAAGGAGTGCGACAAGGGACAAGGGTTACAAAGGTGTAACCTTTCACCATGTATTTTTTACATTTTAGCAGAACAAACAATGAGGAAAACCTTGCAGGGTTCAGCAGTGGATTCAGAATCGGGGGTAAAATCATTAACAACCTAAGATACGCAGATGACATTGTAGCCTATTACTCAGTGGCGTAGCAAGGTTCAGAGGGGCCCTTGTGCAGGGCTTTCGTGGTGGGCCCTTCAATGCTTGAAACTCAAGATTTCAAACGATAAGGTTGTGCACAAGCGCCTGGCTTTTGCGATAGACTATTTGCAGAGGCCAAGCTCACGCTCGAAATTAAATTTTAAAAATAACTTAGCCTAGGCCTATTTCAACATTCTTATTATTTTCTTCCGTTTGGCTGTATACGACATTTTCTATTTCTTTAGGCTGCCAGAGTAGCCTACTGAACAAAATGTATCGGTAAACATCGTTTCCTCTCTTGTAGTATGAATTATGACCATCCACACTGAAATTTTATCAAACAGTTGGGTTACTTGACTAAAAAAGAAACCATTTAATAAATTGGTATAATGTGAAGCTACTCAAGTTTGGGTCACTACGGTAAGTCTAAAAGAATAATTGAAAAATTCGGAAATGCTGAAATGTTCCCTTGGGCGAATACCTTTGGGAGAATTCTCTTGCGCAAAAATAATTGAGATGCCTTCGTTCCAGAATTCTGTTGCAAAGTAACTGGCATATACCACCATTAGTTTCCAAAATGCCTCTCTGCTCGGTGTCGATATTCGAAGCCACCACCTCAGCATTGAACAAACTGAATTCAATTCTGTCACCAGGTTTGATTAAGTCATTGGGGTCTTGTGCAGTATGCACAATCTATTCCTGCGCCACCGTTGTATATGTGGAATTGATAATTTGAATACATTCTGAATATTCTTAAGGTAAAAATTGACTCTACAGCCGGGGCCCCTCTACAGCCGGGGGTCCTGTGCACTGTACAGACTGCACGACCTATTGCTACGCCACTGCCTCCATGTCTGATGTAGTCATCGGTACAAGCACGCTCTCCGCAGGCATCATAAATCCGGTTATTTTCGCATTTTGGCGGTTTTCTTTGCACGTTCTTCTTGTGCTTGACGCTTAGCAGCGCCCCTTAAATAAGACCTGGGCATAACTTGGGGGACAGAAAGAGAGTAACTTGGAGGGCAGAAAGAGAGTACTGTACGAGAATTAAAAAGTAGAGTCTACACAATTTCCAAGTAAACCCCAAAATTATTTAGTGCGTACGATGTACAATGTACATGTAAGTTTGAATACATTATGAATATCTTTATAGTACAAAAATTGACTCTGACCCGGGGGCCCTTGACAGCCGGGGGCCCTTGTGCACTGCACAAGCTGCACAACCTATTGCTACGCCACTGCTATTACTGACTACATCGCCAGAAGAGCTACAAGAATATTATTGGTGGACAAGGTTGAGAGTACGACCGTGTATCCCAATATGCGTGAGGTCTTGCACTGGCTTTCTTTCCCACAGCGCATCTCAATTAGGATTGCATTCTTGATGCGGCGATGCTTATCAGGTTGGGCACCCTCCTAACTGTGTGAGCTTTGCCTCCCTCTTTCCACTTGCATAGGTCGCCGCGCACTGCGCTCTGCTGTCCGTGGTGACTTAACGGTTCCTTTCACTCGCTCTGCAACAATGCAGAGGCGTTTATTCTCTGTGGTTGGTCCAACAACCTGGAATGGACTTCCCTTGACTATGCGACACCCCCAAGCTATTCTCAATTTCACAAACTGTTGAAGACTGTTTTTTTCGATAGATCTCGGCCGGGAGCGCATCTGAGTAGGTACCTTGAAGGGGCGCTATATAAATTGCGATTGATTGATTGATTGATTGAGAAGTCTGCACACGAGTATACCATGAATATTAATGCTGCAAAGACGATGGTCATGACAAATACGTACACATAGTTGGAGATTAGAGTGATCAGTGGTAGATTAGAGCAGTAGACTCCTTTGTCTATCTGGGAAGCAGAGTAACGAAAGCTGCAGACTGTAATGTAGAAGTTAAAACAAGATTAACTATGGGTACATCGGTCATGATTAAGTTGACAAAGGTATGGAAGATCATGGCAATCAGCTCCAAGACAAAAATACGGCTGATGAGGGCCTTAGTGTGGCCAGTGGCAACATACGGTTGTGAGACCTGGACTCTAAGGAAGGAGGAGGAAAGAATTATGCAGGCTTTCGAAAAAAATGCATTAGGAAATTACTACGTAGTTCATGGACATAAATGTTGACTAATGAACGAGTTTACAAATTAGCAGGGACATAATGCGAGTTGTTTGGCCATGTCAAAACCCGGACATTACGATACTGTGGTCACATCCTGCGACAGCAGGACAATAATAGAAAATAGTGTCATGACGGGATTGGTGCAGGGTGTTCGTAGCCGCGGTAGACCTACAGTAGAATATGCTGGCTCGATAACATCACGTTGTGGACTGGTTTATAGAGAGTGGCGCTATTGAGGATCGTAAAGGACAGATGATCTTCCTGGAGTACATTGGTCCGCTCATGCAGCCAACCGTTGCGAAGTGACGTCGACGTTGTGACATGACATGACATGCATTCATACTTACATAAATGCTTGCATGCTTTGTATCTAAGGGGCGTGGTAGCGTAGTGGGTATGCTCGATGCCTTGCAGCCGGAGGGTTGCAGGTTCGAATCCAACTCTAGTCGCCGCATAGGGTCCTTGGGAAAGTCCTTCACTCGCTATTGAGCAATTACTGCTCAGCGCTTCGGGCTGAAACTCCGCAGTGTCCGCTGTGTAGTCGGGAGCGCACCTGAGAAGAGAGATTGAAGGGGTGATGTAACAAGCGCACATACAAACAAACGTACATTCATAAATACATACTGTACATACATATTACATACATAGGCCTACATACACTCATTCATACATACATACATTATTATAAAATTCTAGACTTAATTGTGTCAAAGGATTTTGAATTGGACCCCAGCTTATGTATTAAAAGTAAGCTTTTTTCTTCTTGTCGACTTTGTAGGAACAGCTGGTCGCATTATCTGCTCCTCGATGCTGCAGATGCAGTAAGATATTTACGTTACAATATCCACTATCTTCCAAGTAATTTTTCCTTATTGCTTGACGAATATGTTGAAGAGAGATAGTTTTGCAGAATCACAATCCAACTTTTATCGCAACTTCCAAATCTCGAAATAAAGGTAGGCTATTGATTAATCATTAGAGTTGTAGACTAGGCCTATAATATAGCTCTTTGCCACCATATATTATATGGTGGCAAAGAGCTTTGACATGACATTGTGCCAGACCGATAATTTTTATCTATAAAATGTCAACACATTTACATACTGATCTTGGTGATAACATTGCGCTCGCTCTCAGGGCCAGCGCCAGAGTATTTGGCACCCTAGGCGAACCTGTCGCACTGCGCCCCCCCCCCCGCGCCCACGGCAACTAAGATTGAATTAATATTAACTTTCACAAAGGAATGCTATGGTGCCTTTTTAAAATCTTTTTTTGCATTCAATAGAAAGAAGAAGAATAGAATAGAACATGTACAATCTATATATATAATGGTATATTCGTTTATGAGGGTTTCTACAATATCTGGCAGTTTTGCCACAATTTTTTTAGAAAAATTTAATAACGATTTTTTTAACTTTCAATCCGTTCATGTTACTACTACCAAAGTGTGTGATGAGTATTGAGTAGCAATGCAGAAAATTAAATATTTTTTGTTAAAAAGCCGAAAAATTGTTTTTTCTGTAAGTCGTCATGGAGTTGACTTGCATCACGGAGTTGTTATCGCGTTGTTGCCGTCCACATTTGAGAGTCTTTAGGCACCAATAGAAATTATATTTAATTATTTTCAGTCATACCCTTTTCAGAATACTAAGAATGGAGCCAACATTGCGAGTCATAGTCAAAATATTTGCGATCTGTCAACTTTATGCTCCATGACGTCGTCGTCGTTTCTCGGAGTTGACCGTCATGGAGTTGACAAATCATTTAAATTATAGTTTTGAGCAAAAAACGCCCCACGCGAAACAACAAAAGTTTGATGATGATTGCAAAAAAGACACGACACTACAACTTTCACAAAGAACACATTATATTGAAATTATATCTTAAATTTGGTCGAATATTGATGTCATGGAGTTAACCAGCGTCACGGAGTTGACCGTCATGGAGTTGACATTTCACTTCCTTTTCTGTAAAAACCGTCGCACGCGAAACAACTTAAGTTTGATGATGATCGAAATAAAGATAGGCTATAACTATATTACTTCCAAATGGGACGCATTATATTGAAAGTTTTATTTTCTTTTTATGAAATATTTACGTCACGGAGTTGACATCAAATAAACATACGCAGCGCAACGATATTGTTTACAATTTGCTGCTTATTAAATTAACGGCAAAAGAATCGTTTTCTGTTTATCATCAGCTCTGGTAGGCACAAATGAAGAAATACCAGCCGCTAAATACAGCACGGATCACATACCTTTACCTGTGGACCCTAGTTTTGTTATCGTCATGGAGTTGACATCTTGTTCAAGGACAATTGCCATTGTTTCTTTTAAAATTCATTAAAATTTAATTGTTTGCTCAAATACAATATGTTAAGCATATTTTGTATAATACACACTCTATTACTAAGAATAAAGAGTAAATAATCGGTGTGGCAGTATGCGGAATTGGATATAAAGTAGTTTTCCTGACATCGACTAACCTGAGATTACATCTGGGACAACGCAGTTTGTGTGGGAAATGCTTCAACTGTGCGGTTATAAAGCCACCTAAATAATTTGTTTACCTGCCATTTTAAAATTCTTTTGATTTTATTTAGGCCACCTGAAATAGACCTACGTAACGGATTATCTTAAATAATCATTTAAGCTTTTCAAGAATATTTTAAATACCGCGGACAGCAAAGTGAGCACTTATTGTAGAAACACTCTTATACGGAATTATACCGGTAATGTAATTTCAGCAGAAGCAATAAACAGAGTCATTACTTACAGAGTACTGCAGCCAATGTCTGCGAATGTTTTCTCCATTGACAAGCCTACGGTTGAAATGAATTTTTGAGAATTTCCTTTGCATACTGTCTTTAGGAAAATCAAGCTGCTCGACTTGTTCTGGTCCACGTTCTATCAAAATTTGTCGCATAAAAATTGTGACGCAGGAGCTCGAAACCCGTCATTTGTCGCTTCCTAGATATTGCGCTAGACGCCGAAATAGGCGAGAGGGGTAAAGAACGCAGTTTATTCTTCAATTCAGTATATGACTGTGAATACGCCCTAATTTGCGAAGTAGTGAACCGATTTTGATGCCGTTTGGGTCATCTGATTCAGAATATATGCCTCTAATGCCCAAAAAATTTTCAGAATAATAACTTAGTGGATTCAGTAGACTTGGATGACATGAATATTCAGTAACTTTTTATTTTATTTTTTCACTATAAACTAATGAAAGAATCAAACGAGCACAACTTTTGTTATAAAAAAGATAATTTCATTGTGTTAAAACCATTTTAGAGCATGGTCATTGTAGCATATGACTAAATCAAAAGGTTAAAATCCGACATGTGACGGGTTTTGAGCCCCTGTGTCACAATTATGATCATCAACTTTGGTCCAAGTAGCAGGATCGCCATAGTTAAACTTATAAACCAGTGAAATTATCGATTTTATGCACTTCAGATTTTGATTCCTGGTGCTTACCGTGCATTTCATTTTGTGGTTCAAACTCTTCTGATACTGTCATTTCATCGGATTCCTCCGCTTCCTTGTCTGCTTCGGCTTGATTGTTTAACTCCTCTGGACTACCTTCGTCTCTGTGCGGTGTTCATAGATACTTTAACACCAGACAATCGTTTTCTCTCTGCCATGGGGGATTGAAATAACGACGGACACTGAAAAATAAAATTTTATTATGATTCAGCCACTATTTTTCTATATTTTTAATTCATTTTTGTAAAATAAATAAAATATAAATAAAATAATTACAATTTACATATACAAATTTAAATATTTACATCAAATGATTTTAAATATAACGTTGTGAGATCCTGAGTGGCCGAGTGGATTGGTAGCCCGCTCGCCACGCCGGCGGCCCGGGTTCGATTCCCGGTCGGTCGGTTTATCAGAGATTAATTTCTCGGATCTTTACTGCGGTTGGCTCGGTCGCAATATAAACGTGGAGTAGCGGTGGTGAAGGATCTCAACCCTCAGGGTCGAGGCCATAAGACAGCCGCTGTATAAATATACGATTACATTTACATTACATTACATTTACATTTATTTACATTTGTACAAAAAGTAAAACTAAATATCTTACCTAAAGTATTTAAATAGCCAGTCGACGACAATCGAATTTCAAATATTTAATTTATTTTCAACTAGCTGTACCCGGCCACGCGTTGCTGTGGTTGAAAAGACCGTCCAACCTTCCCTCCCTAGTTCCCTTCCCCTGCCTCCCTCCCTCCCTTATCCTGCCTCTGTCCCTCCCTACCTCCATTCCCCTTCCCTCTCCCCTTCCCTCCTCCATCCCTCCCCTCCTCCCCTCCCTTCCGTTTCTTCCCCTCCCTCCCCTCCGTCCCTCCCCCTCCATCCCTCTCCTCCCTACATCCCGTCCGCTCCCTCCCCTCCCCCTTCCTCCCGCTCCCTCCCGCTCCCTTCCTCTCACACGGCCGCATTCAAATGCAAATAAATTTAATTCGCTGAAATCGAATGCAATGTTGTGTTTTTTCGAGAAAAGCATATAAAAACCCGTCCTCTCGAACGTTGTGTGAAAATTGTCAATCTGGCCTTTTCTAGCCTTTTTTCGACCGGATCTGACCTTTTTCAAAATTCAGAGTGGCATCCCTGACCTTATTCAAAATTCAGAGTGGCATCCCTGTACGTTATAAATACACGGGCCAAAATGGCGGAGTATGACGTTAAAGTCAAAATGTATAAACGTGTCAACTCGAGGAGGAAGTTGTGTTTTTTTGGTGTAAAAGATTTGTTTCTTTCCAGGGAATCCTTTTACAAACACGATGGTATTCGAACGGAGCGTTTTGCGAAAAATTTCAAAAGACTCGGTGATGAGGTTTCCGAGAAATCCCATTAGGAACAAACTTTTTACATTTTTATTTATATAGATTTTCAATATTTAGGCTATGTTATATTTACACGCCAGATTTTGATTTCGAAATGACGTCACCGGATGTGGCGTACACTGGCGTTATTTCCTATAACGTAAGTAAGTAAACTAGTGATCAAATTTATACTATGCAATTCGTTTCATCTAGCGGGAAAAAATAAAATGTAATATATTGCAATAAAACTTTAAATATTAATACAAATTAACTAAAAATTCAAAACTTTTAGTGCCGCACTGCCGCCTCAGAAATTTGCCGCCCTAGGCGCCGCCTAGTTCGCCTAGTGGTTAAACCCGGCCTGCTCGCTCTGTTGTTTCAGCTTCAACAGTGAAGCCTCCATGGAGCACTCCAGGTATGCTCAGACTTTATTCGTTCACTTTCCTAATAATGACGCTCTAACAAATTTCGGGGTTCAACAATACACATGAACCATAAAACTGCTTTATCCTCATACAAGCATTCGAGCAGTGTGGAGGGATTTCACCCGATCAACTCTGTAGATATCACCGAGGCTGAATAAGTATTGGTCCATTGCAATTTTTGCGTTAAACTTATCATAACTAGTCGATTGCAGTGTTTGGAAGTCAGATTTTATTTGTGCTTAATGTTTTCAATGTAGGGTTTGCATTCTTTCGTGGATTTGCGTCTTTCATTAGTTCAATCAATCAATCCATTTTTTTATTGGTTCGTATGTGTCAAGCACACTAAGATTATAAGGCAGGAAAATAGTTACATAAAGCATAACAAGTATCACAAATTAATCAATCAATAATCGGGGTGAGAACTATTATTAGTTAATGCAAATTATATAAACCTTTGGCCCAGGGATATATAGGAAGAGATTATTTAAACCCAGTTATAAACGTTTGGCCCATGAATATATAGGAAGAGATTATTTAAACCCAGTGGCTATAGGATTGAGTGATACAAGTGTGAGCCCTAAACCTGGAGTGCGTTAATTAAAGGGAACTCTAAAGTACAGAATTAGGACACAAATGGAGACCCAGAAGGGAGGGAATCCCGCTAAGTAGGGCCCCAAGTATCTACGAAGACTTTTAATTAATACACACCACAAATTGATGAAAAAATTAACCAAAAGCAACAGAAGATGAAACAATTAAGACACACTGAAAAAATCAACACACAAAGTAGAAGGAGTTCTGAAGATTGTTCGCCAAGACACCCCTATGACATCAAAGCAATGTGCAGGCACAAGAAACCAACACACAATGCGGAAGGTGAAAAAGTGAACCAAAAACAACAGCAGATGAAACAATTAAGACACACTAAACAAACCAACTCCCAATGCAGGAGGAGCCTTAAAGAAGGAGCACATTTGTAATAATTTGATAACAAATTTAATATCGGTTTTAGCCACTTTCGTAGGTTTATTTTAAATAGGTTAATGTTAGGAGAGGCCTTTAGGTTTTGTGGCAGACTATACCATAATAGTGGGCCCCTACATTTTATGGAGAATTTACGGGAGTTTGTTCTAACAAATTCCGTTCTTAAGGAAAGAGAACTTCTTGTTGCATGTGAATGAAAGTCAAAGCTTGACTTAAACAGGTTAGTGTATTCATTTGGCAGGATATTGTGCAGCGATTTGTACATAAATTCACAAGATTGGTAGTCAGTAATCTTGTTAAGTTTGAGAATATCTAAGTCAATAAAAAGCTGGTTAGTATGGGCAGTATAAGGAGACCAGTTATGATACGAACAATTTTTTTCTGGGGTACTATTAACATTTGAAGTCAAGAGATGTAATTGGATGCCCAGATCATATTACAGTCATTCAAATAAAATCTCACTTCCAAACACTGCAATCGACTAGTTATGAAATACTCGACTGGTTGTTAAGTTACCACAACTTGCGGTGTTCCAAATAAAAATCATTACAATTATTCGACGTGCACGGACGATACCAGATACTATTATTATCATGTGTTTTGTTACAGCAACACCTGGAACTACTAGAGTAACTAGACCTACTCGTGAGTCAAAACTATTCCTTGGTTGGGAAGCAGTCTTTCATTAATTGTCGATTTCACTGTATAGAATTGATATTTCTGTGGTCTTGAATTTTTACTATGCATTAATTTTCTCAACTGGTACGCAACTTGCAGTGTTCTAAACAAACCCGTTAATAGGGTATTTCTATGTACGCAGAAATAACTGCTGCTATTACATTTGTTTTGTTGAAGGTCCAGGCGTAACAACTCGGTGGCCAGGTAAGTCCAAACTAGTCTTTGCTAGTTTAACAGTGCTTCATGTGTAGTCGTTTCAACCGTGATATTTATCTAGTTTTTAGTTGTTTTGGAGTAAATAGCTATTCTGTTGTGAAATAATAGGCATTCACAACTTGCTAAATAAACCTATTAACGCAAGCTGATCAAGCCAAAACGTAATCATGATCCCCAAAGTTTGTAGAGCATCAACCGAAAGTCAAGCGCAGAGCAACAGCTTATTCACAAACGCTGTGCTTGTGCAGTTAATGATTAAATTTGACTGTTCTGTTAAAAGGCCATTGAAGATTTTGCTGTAGAGACGTGTGAGGTATATTTGCAACGGATATGATAAGGTCATTAATTTTTGTCAAAGAGATTGGCAACAAACCGAATATTTACATTTTTTCTTGTTGCTTTTAGGTGGGACAACAACCCCATCGTCCGGAGGTATGGCCCAAATTTCTAATGGACTGTCTCTTAAAAATCAAAGTTCGAATTTGCATTCTCCCACCCTTTCAAGTTGTTTGGTTTGTGAAGAGAAAAGTTAGAAAAACATTTGGTGTAAATCGGATAATATTTAGAGGTTGCCCTTCGATGTCAAAGTTTTAGCACGTTTATTCCGATCGTTTAAATAAAAACACGTCACACTGTTCGCATCGTTAAAGAAGTCCTTGATTGCCTTATCAATTAGCTAATTTCAGTCTATTGAAGTAGTAAGGCATTCTAATATCTTCTATTCAGTTTTGTCCTTTCATTCCGAAAATTTATATAGCGCCTTTGCTAACGACCTGCAAATAGACACTCTCAGCCCAGCAACAGCCAGCAAAGTGAAATATGAGCGACTTATAAAAAGCAAACTAGCTCAACCTGGCCATCAGTCGTAGATCTAATGGGAGGAAATTCCAGATGCAGGGACCCACGAGCGGAAAGGCTCAACGCCTCTAATAGAAGTGTGAACTCGCAGAACCGACAGCTTCCCACGGTCATTGCAGAAGAGCGAAGGGTTTGCTGATCTTTGTCGACATGTCTCTCTCACCTCGCACATCACAGATTACAGATTACAGATCAGCAAAGATCAGACTAACTAGTCTTTGCTAGTTTAACAGTGCTTCATCTGTAGTCGTTTCAACCATGATATTTATTTAGTTTTTAGTTGTTTTGGAGTAAATAGCTATTCTGTTGTGAAATAATAGGCATTCACAACTTGCTAAATAAACCTATTAACGCAAGCTGATCAAGCCAAAACGTAATCATGATCCCCAAAGTTTGTAGAGCATCAACCGAAAGTCAAGCGCACAGCAACAGCTTATTCACAAACGCTGTGCTTGTGCAGTTAATGATTAAATTTGACTGTTCTGTTAAAAGGCCATTGAAGATTTTGCTGTAGAGACGTGTGAGGTATATTTGCAACTGATATGGTAAGGTCATTAATTTTTGTCAAAGGGATTGGCAACAAACCGAATATTTACATTTTTTTCTTGTTGCTTTTAGGTGGGACAACAACCCCATCGTCCGGAGGTATGGCCCAAATTTCTAATGGACTGTCTCTTAAAAATCAAAGTTCGAATTTGCATTCTCCCACCCTTTCAAGTTGTTTGGTTTGTGAAGAGAAAAGTTAGAAAAACATTTGGTGTAAATCGGATAATATTTAGAGGTTGCCCTTCGATGTCAAAGTTTTAGCACGTTTAGGCCTATCGTTTAAATAAAAACACGTCACACTGTTCGCATCGTTAAAGAAGTCCTTGATTGCCTTATCAATTAGCTAATTTCAGTCTATTGAAGTAGTAAGGCATTCTAATATCTTCTATTCAGTTTTGTCCTTTCATTCCGAAAATTTATATAGCGCCTTTGCTAACGACCTGCAAATAGACACTCTCAGCCCAGCAACAGCCAGCAAAGTGAAATATGAGCGACTTATAAAAAGCAAACTAGCTCAACCTGGCCATCAGTCGTAGATCTAATGGGAGGAAATTCCAGATGCAGGGACCCACGAGCGGAAAGGCTCAACGCCTCTAATAGAAGTGTGAACTCGCAGAACCGACAGCTTCCCACGGTCATTGCAGAAGAGCGAAGGGTTTGCTGATCTTTGTCGACATGTCTCTCTCACCTCGCACATCACAGATTACAGATTACAGATCAGCAAAGATCAGACCCGAATACGATGAGGCGTAAGTAAGAACACCAAACAAGAGCAGTCACTCGGAAGATGTACTGATAGACATGAAGCCAGTGAAGAACGTCACGCATAGAAGCAGAGGCATATTTAGGAAGACACAATTAATGATACAGTATAACCTCAAACAGTGTGTACTAGAGTGCTCGGGTACAGAACTTGAACACTTTCTGTGATCACAAGCAGACATCAAAACATCAACCAGTCAGTTTGTGCTAGCCTAGACTCTGACTCATCACAATATTGCTGCAGAAGAGATAACAGATTACCATCTTCTTGTGTGTACGGCGATTGTGTTTTTTATAGCTCCAAAGAGTGTGCATGCACGGTCAAACATAAAATCCCGCAGACACTCTGTGTGCTCGACAGAACCAATGTATCATCCAGTGTACATTGGGGTGGGAAGCCAAAGGACGATCAAACTTGCCCACAGCATATTGACCATCTTTGAATTCTTATATCAAGTGCTGGGGTGTAAGATGGCAACTTTTGCAGTTATCATCCACCTCAAGTCGCTTCGTAGAGACCTTGAGCAAGAAGTCCTTTACTCGAAATGGCTCATGCGCTTCGGTGTGATTCTCCGATTCAGCGTCCGCGCTGTAGTTGGGAGTGCTTCTGAGAAGTAATCTTGAAGGGGCGCCATGGCAAGTGCACATATGTACATGTATATTATAAATTATAAACAAAGCAAATTAATTAGTAGTATAAACGATGATCAATTATTATTATGCAGCATTGGACTACAAATGTGTTTTGTTGCAGTTACACGTGGACCTACTAAACCAACTCGTGAGTCAAAACTATTCTTTGGTTGGGAAGCAATCTTTCATTAATTGTCGTTTTCACTGTGTAGAATTGCTATTTGTGTGGTCTTAAATTTTTTACTCTACATTAATTTTCTCAACTGGTACGCAACTTGCAGCGCTCTAAATAAACCCGTTAATAGGGTACTTCTATGTACGCAGAAATAACTGCTGCTATTACATTTGTTCTGTTGAAGGTCCAGGCGTAACAACTCGGTGGCCAGGTAAGTCCAAACTAGTCTTTGCTAGTTTAACAGTGCTTCATCTGTAGTCGTTTCAACCATGATATTTATTTAGTTTTTAGTTGTTTTGGAGTAAATAGCTATTCTGTTGTGAAATAATAGGCCTTCACAACTTGCTAAATAAACCTATTAACGCAAGCTGATCAAGCCAAAACGTAATCATGATCCCCAAAGTTTGTAGAGCGCCAGCCGAAAGTCAAGCGCACAGCAACAGCTTATTCACAAACGCTGTGCTTGTGTAGTTAATGATTAAATTTGACTGTTCTGTTATAAGGCCATTGAAGATTTTGCTGTAGAGAAGTGTGAGGTATTTTTGCAACTGATATGGTAAGGTCGTTGTGTCAAAGAGATTGGCAACAAACCGAATATTTACATTTTCTTGTTGCTTTTAGGCGGGACAACAACCTCACCGATTGAAGGTATGGCCCAAATTTCTTATCGACCGTCTCTTGACAATTAGTGAATTTTCTTTAGCTATTCTGTTGTCAAATAGCAGGCCTTCACAACTTGCTAAATAAACCTATAAACGCAAGCTGATCAAGCCGAAACGTAATCATGATCCCCAAAGTTTGTAGAGCGCCAGCCGAAAGTCAAGCGCCGGGCAACAGCTCATTCACAAACGCTGTGCTTTTGTAGTTAATAATTAAATTTGACTCTTCTGTTTTGCGACCATTGAAGGATACTCTATAGAGACGTATGAGGGACAATGACACTGACAAATAAACGTAGCATCGATTACGACATGGTGATTGTTGTCATGTCGTGGTGACGAATATGGAATTCTACTTCAAGACATGTATGACTGTGGCTGTATTTTTATTTGGTTTTCTATATAGAATTCTGCACCATGACAACCGACATACCACCTGATCAGCCGGTATGGATCGAACAAGACAACATACCGGGGCCAACTCAGGGCGATAGGATCATCTATCCTGGGGACCTAGTGGACCCAAATGAGAAAGTCCAGTTGGGATACTGCAAAGAATGGTATTGCCACATTCCCTGATATCCTAACACACAAATTTTTTATCATTACTGCCCTCCTGCATGCATGCACGTAATACACATTTTGCATGCATACATACAATACATATAATCATGCAGACAAGTAGATGCATGCAAGAATACATGCACGCATTGAGTGGTTGTTGCAATAAGAAGTACACATATATATAGGCTATATTGATTTTATTATAGATCCAAACACATTGAAGATACATCGCACCCAAGCGCGCAATACTGTAATAAATTGACTACAAGAAAGAAAGCTTAGATAATTGTTAATTATTAATACCGGAAGGTTTATGATAAGATCTTTTGACTTTGTCGACAACGTTCGCAAATTCTCCAGTTTTACTTAATTAAGATTGCTAAACAACTACAGCGCATTAGGTTATGCGTGCAAACCTACCGCTGATGTTGAAGCGACGATATCTAAAATGTAAAATGTGCGAAAATCATATAGTATTCAAAGCGTTATCCTTCGTCAATTGACTATGACCGCTATCAGAATGGCAGTGGTTACAGGCGTATTTCATGTTTATAATGTTTTAAAAGCGACTAGTGATAGATAAATAATTATTTTCATTGGATTTTTGGCATTTCAAGTTAACAATTTGGCTATTTCCTTGCAGCGTTTGTGAGCCTGGAAAACCCCTCAGTTGCTACGTAAGTATTGACATGCTTTTCATGGTAGCCTAAATACTGCTTCTTATTTTAATAATTTCATGATTCCAATTTAACTTTGAGGAAAGTCATGAGCTGAGGAATTTAAAAATTGTTTCTTTTCTGCGGCGCACATAATTATCGACTGGCCCTCAGACTTACACAATGCGATGTTTGCGACCGATGAATCACGGAATTAGTGACCCAAGAAAATGTTCATTTCTAAGTTCTCCGATCACTGCCAGCGGATGTAATAATGGTCGAGTGCGATTATAAAAAGTCTTGTTTCTTCTTGGTTTCTGCTGCTCGATTATGTCAGAAAGGCATGGCGTTCTTTCGCTTATAGAGAGTATCTGCAATCAGCAGGACACGCTTGTTTTAGGACCTCACTCGGTTTCACTTCGACGCGTAGGCCTACAAAGTTAAAACGATGAACACTCAACGGTGATGGGATATAGATGACATGCGGCTGCTAAACGGTGGCCGCTAAAGTATAGGCTGCATACCCAGATCTTATTTATGATCATCGCGCATGTGTTGCTTCTGAAATATTGTTTTCATATAATAATTATTTTAAAATTTTATATGACTCACAATAATAATTATACGCACATTGCAGCACTGCCTGTGTTGCTTCATTTGTAGGCAATTTATTTGTACAAAAGTTGTCAATAGCCTATGCTTGGGAATAATAATTTTTGTCGAAGGTCCTGTCTTAGAATGAACCAAAACAGATGTTATCTGGCACCAAATGACCTCCCGCATTGTCTGTATAGTTTTAGATTTGTCTTCAAAAATCAATGCATTTGTTGGTTTCAGCCAAATCTACAGACTTGGGTTTCGCCCGAAGATCCGTGCATTGTTGAATCGTGCCTTGGAAATCCAGTCAACAAGTCAGCATCTTGCAAGTGTGCTGAAGTGAGTGTATAGACAATTCTCTAAAAAATCTACTGATAGGAAACATAGCTTAAGCACTAGCTTTATTTAGTCCTTCTTCATTTTCTCATGACAGTTAGACAAAAGATAATTGACTGGGGTACTCGACCAATGCGAAACGCGTTCCGTGAGGTGTCATAATCATGTACTGTACAGTTTAATCAGCACTTGTAGATAGCTAAAGATGATTACAAATTGACTAATGAGACGTTGGTTTTATCAACGGTGCACTCGTTAATAACGCAGTATGAGTTGCAGAGTCGGCGATGACCGGGGCTCATAATTTACAATTGCGAAATAATTGGTGTGGGTCATAATATTCCTGGGATGTATACTTACTGATCATACTGTGATTGAATCACTGATAACTGTAAGAAATTAAGACAGGATATTTTGCGCTTAGGCTACTTGATGCCGACGAGTTCCTCGTGTTTTGGATGTTCAGTTAATAGTGTCCGTAAAAGTCCATTCACAACGTTATGTGTTAAACAGGGAAGCGAATTGATATTGGCACCACCTGACGAATGCTGTGGATGCTACCCTTCGAGAGGTATTTATCTTCTTCTCTTCAATTTTTGCAGTTAATCATGGTAATAATACTACATGTATTATAATAACAACAATGATGATTTCTGTGGCGCATCACATACTCACGTACGTCGTCGTCACTAACAAAATACTTCTTCTTTTCGACACCGTTGCGAGCATCATGCGGAGTATGCTTTCCTCTGTTCCAGACACATGTTCAGTTGACGCTGATGATCTATCTGTCTACGAAACTGCATGGACGGAAAACAACCCCGATGTGCAGCCAGGTGATGAGCTAAGTCCTGGAGAAATACTTCACGTCGGTCAGTGCAAAGAATGGTAAGATACTGAAAGACTATGTTTATTGTTTAGCCTACGCCATTCGTGTGCAAAAGTTTGTTTGAGAGACAATGTCCTGAGCCATATCAATGACCTATGACGTCAACGTCACTTTTTATGTTTCATCCTTTCCTGACGTTTCATTGGGCTAAAAATCCATTTCGAATTGTGCCCTAAAGCTCGGAAAGTTCGGCATTCTGACCAAACGTAAAAATTCTGTTGCACCCTTATACAGACGGATGCTACAGTAGGCTACTCGATCAATCATTCAATACTTTTATTTATCACCGTGATGACTGGAATAAATTAATGTCGGCATTCGTGTGCAGAGACGCCAATGTGGGCAGACGCAAACAGGATCACCCTAGTCTCATCAACAATGGATCCAATACTATTTGATTCATTATTGACGTTATAACAATAGTGTCGGTTTCTAAGCGTTGTGTAGTAGGCCCCTATCATGAAACTCGATAAGTGGATACGTTTCCGTTTGTGGTAGTCCGCGAGGAACAATATTAAGACATTCTTGGTGGCTGGTTGCATATTATGAAATTCTTTGCCTTATTCGTTTAACGTTGTCAATTTCTTAATGTCATTCAGGCGTCATTTTTACAATCAACGACGAGCTACATTGGTTCCCATTCGTTTTTTGCTGCATTATCGTCTTTAAAGTGTTAAGGCTATTTCGCTCGATTTATTTACCCCCTTAAACCTACGTCCATTTCTATGATCTAATAACTTAACCGACTGGTATCTTGTGCATTATGATAAAGGCGTTACATGGGTTATTTGACGAAGTTAGATAAGATTTTCTGCTTGAACCTACACTTTTATAGAAAGTTAACTGCGCAAGTAGGCCCAAAAGTGCAATCACTTATAGAGATTTTCTGTCACTTGCAGCCGGTGTACATCGAGTGGCTCGTTAAGCTGCAGTGTAAGTACAATGATTTGTAATAGGGCTAGATGGGTTTCTTTACATCGTTGCTGCTTGACTCCATCAGTAAGCTTAATAGCCTATAATAAGAATCATGTGGGCATCTAGGCCTATTACTGATTGAACGAACGATCAAACAGTCGCTTGCGTGTATACGCACAGATGCATAAATGTTTGTATCGATAGCTGGGAATTTCTCCTTTTATCACCTCGCCTACACAGTGCATATATATTATTTTATCACTATCATACTGTTGAAAAACTTATTATAGTTTCGGATAGTGTCTGATGTTAATGATGAGCCTAGTCTAAACCACAACGCTATGTATTAAATGTTGCCTCCAGTTGGTTCTCGGATATTATCATCCGCTGTGAAATACTTATAGGCCTACGTCTCGGATCTAGGGCAAGATGAATTAATTCACCAAATATGAATTGTTTTTCTCACATCACAGTAATGTTGGAAATAAACTGCTGAAGGCTATGTTTTGCAATGGAAGTCTTGTCTGTCATTGCAGGAAGTGCAGACACCATTGCCTTCAGACGATCCGTGTATAATTACAACGTGTACATCATCATATGAAACTAGCCCCTTCTACGTAAGAGAATCCTGTGTGTGCAAAGAGGTGATTAAAGTTCACTCCATATGCTTTCTTGCCGACAGTTTTGAAAATTGCATATTGATATCAAATCTACTAATGAGTGATTAACTGAAAGCAGTTCAGAACCAGTTACATAGCCTGTGTCAAAATCTGCGCCTGTTGACATATTTAAATTTTGGCATTAGCCCTCTCACACTCCCAAGGCTTCAGTTTCAATTTTTCGCTTTGTGTTAATTTTAAGAAATGTAATTGTGACCAACAGTCGCAAGTTAAGCCAGTCGTCATTCGCTGAAGTTGTTTCTGTTCAACTGATTTGTGTCGCCATTTATACACAAGTAATAATCTTGTCCGTCATGCGTTGAAGGTAAATCCATTCTTGGTTAAACTGCTTCCGCAGATGGTGACTTTAACTTTTACGAAGTGGCAGCGGCTTCTTTTTGTCCCGTTCAGTCTCTAACGAAGTTCCAATTGAAATTAAGGCATGCTGTGCTTCCAATTAGCCTGTCAAACTGCTGCATTAGCTAGATATATCTCTATATAGCTAATGCTATATATATATATTTATTTATTCATGTCATCAGGACAGAAAGCCTAACTAGTTTGATGTGTCTAGAAAGGTGATCGAACCATTTCGACAAATTACAAAAATCAAACATAGCCTGATCATCAAATGAACGATGGCGTACGTTACGTTAACTAGAAGGTATTCTATTTTGTAGGACGAAATATTGGTTGATGATGCTCCTGCTCCGATTTGCTGCCATTGCCTTCCAAGTAATTTTTCCTAATTGCTTGACGAATATGTTGAAGAGAAAATTAGTTTATGCATAATCACAATACGACTTTTAACGCAACTTCCAAATCTCGCTAGAAAGGTATTGATTAATCAGGAGAGTTGTAGGCTATCTCTGGTGGCAAAGAACTTTGACATGACATTGGGCCAGACCGATCATTTTTATCTATAAAATTTCAACACATTTACATACTGATCTTGGTGATAACATTGTGCTCGCCCTGTTGTTTCAGCTTCAACAGTGACGCCTCCATGGAGCACTCCAGGTATGCTCACACTTTCTTCGTTCACTTTCCTGATAATGACAAAATTTCGTGGTTGCACAATACACAGGAACCATAACACTGCTTTGTTCTCGTTCAAGCGTGCGGGCAAAGTGGAGGGGTTTAACCCGGTCAACTCTGTAGAAATCACCAAGGCTGAAAAACTAATGGTCCATTGCAATAATTGCGTTAGCCTTGCCAGCCGGGTCTTTCGTACCTCCTCGATTGCATTTTTTTAAAGTGAGATTTAGTCAGTGCTGAATGTTTTCAATGTAGGGTCTACATTCCTTCATGGATTTGCGTCTTCCATTCGGCCTAATTGTTAACTTTGCAGACAACTTGCTGTGTTCTAAATAAAAATAAACCTTTAAAATTATTCGACGTGCACGGACGATAGCCTACTAGGCCTATATCAAATGTGTTTTGTTGCAGTTACACGTGGACCTACTAAACCAACTCGTGAGTCAAAACTATTCTTTGGTTGGGAAGCAATCTTTCATTAATTGTCGTTTTCACTGTGTAGAATTGCTATTTGTGTGGTCTTAAATTTTTTACTCTACATTAATTTTCTCAACTGGTACGCAACTTGCAGCGCTCTAAATAAACCCGTTAATAGGGTATTTCTATGTACGCAGAAATAACTGCTGCTATTACATTTGTTTTGTTGAAGGTCCAGGCGTAACAACTCGGTGGCCAGGTAAGTCCAAACTAGTCTTTGCTAGTTTAACAGTGCTTCATCTGTAGTCGTTTCAACCATGATATTTATTTAGTTTTTAGTTGTTTTGGAGTAAATAGCTATTCTGTTGTGAAATAATAGGCATTCACAACTTGCTAAATAAACCTATTAACGCAAGCTGATCAAGCCAAAACGTAATCATGATCCCCAAAGTTTGTAGAGCATCAACCGAAAGTCAAGCGCAGAGCAACAGCTTATTCACAAACGCTGTGCTTGTGCAGTTAATGATTAAATTTGACTGTTCTGTTAAAAGGCCATTGAAGATTTTGCTGTAGAGACGTGTGAGGTATATTTGCAACTGATATGGTAAGGTCATTAATTTTTGTCAAAGGGATTGGCAACAAACCGAATATTTACATTTTTTCTTGTTGCTTTTAGGTGGGACAACAACCCCATCGTCCGGAGGTATGGCCCAAATTTCTAATGGACTGTCTCTTAAAAATCAAAGTTCGAATTTGCATTCTCCCACCCTTTCAAGTTGTTTGGTTTGTGAAGAGAAAAGTTAGAAAAACATTTGGTGTAAATCGGATAATATTTAGAGGTTGCCCTTCGATGTCAAAGTTTTAGCACGTTTAGGCCTATCGTTTAAATAAAAACACGTCACACTGTTCGCATCGTTAAAGAAGTCCTTGATTGCCTTATCAATTAGCTAATTTCAGTCTATTGAAGTAGTAAGGCATTCTAATATCTTCTATTCAGTTTTGTCCTTTCATTCCGAAAATTTATATAGCGCCTTTGCTAACGACCTGCAAATAGACACTCTCAGCCCAGCAACAGCCAGCAAAGTGAAATATGAGCGACTTATAAAAAGCAAACTAGCTCAACCTGGCCATCAGTCGTAGATCTAATGGGAGGAAATTCCAGATGCAGGGACCCACGAGCGGAAAGGCTCAACGCCTCTAATAGAAGTGTGAACTCGCAGAACCGACAGCTTCCCACGGTCATTGCAGAAGAGCGAAGGGTTTGCTGATCTTTGTCGACATGTCTCTCTCACCTCGCACATCACAGATTACAGATTACAGATCAGCAAAGATCAGACCCGAATACGATGAGGCGTAAGTAAGAACACCAAACAAGAGCAGTCACTCGGAAGATGTACTGATAGACATGAAGCCAGTGAAGAACGTCACGCATAGAAGCAGAGGCATATTTAGGAAGACACAATTAATGATACAGTATAACCTCAAACAGTGTGTACTAGAGTGCTCGGGTACAGAACTTGAACACTTTCTGTGATCACAAGCAGACATCAAAACATCAACCAGTCAGTTTGTGCTAGCCTAGACTCTGACTCATCACAATATTGCTGCAGAAGAGATAACAGATTACCATCTTCTTGTGTGTACGGCGATTGTGTTTTTTATAGCTCCAAAGAGTGTGCATGCACGGTCAAACATAAAATCCCGCAGACACTCTGTGTGCTCGACAGAACCAATGTATCATCCAGTGTACATTGGGGTGGGAAGCCAAAGGACGATCAAACTTGCCCACAGCATATTGACCATCTTTGAATTCTTATATCAAGTGCTGGGGTGTAAGATGGCAACTTTTGCAGTTATCATCCACCTCAAGTCGCTTCGTAGAGACCTTGAGCAAGAAGTCCTTTACTCGAAATGGCTCATGCGCTTCGGTGTGATTCTCCGATTCAGCGTCCGCGCTGTAGTTGGGAGTGCTTCTGAGAAGTAATCTTGAAGGGGCGCCATGGCAAGTGCACATATGTACATGTATATTATAAATTATGAACAAAGCAAATTAATTAGTAGTATAAACGATGATCAATTATTATTATGCAGCATTGGACTACAAATGTGTTTTGTTGCAGTTACACGTGGACCTACTAAACCAACTCGTGAGTCAAAACTATTCTTTGGTTGGGAAGCAATCTTTCATTAATTGTCGTTTTCACTGTGTAGAATTGCTATTTGTGTGGTCTTAAATTTTTTACTCTACATTAATTTTCTCAACTGGTACGCAACTTGCAGCGCTCTAAATAAACCCGTTAATAGGGTACTTCTATGTACGCAGAAATAACTGCTGCTATTACATTTGTTCTGTTGAAGGTCCAGGCGTAACAACTCGGTGGCCAGGTAAGTCCAAACTAGTCTTTGCTAGTTTAACAGTGCTTCATCTGTAGTCGTTTCAACCATGATATTTATTTAGTTTTTAGTTGTTTTGGAGTAAATAGCTATTCTGTTGTGAAATAATAGGCCTTCACAACTTGCTAAATAAACCTATTAACGCAAGCTGATCAAGCCAAAACGTAATCATGATCCCCAAAGTTTGTAGAGCGCCAGCCGAAAGTCAAGCGCACAGCAACAGCTTATTCACAAACGCTGTGCTTGTGTAGTTAATGATTAAATTTGACTGTTCTGTTATAAGGCCATTGAAGATTTTGCTGTAGAGAAGTGTGAGGTATTTTTGCAACTGATATGGTAAGGTCGTTGTGTCAAAGAGATTGGCAACAAACCGAATATTTACATTTTCTTGTTGCTTTTAGGCGGGACAACAACCTCACCGATTGAAGGTATGGCCCAAATTTCTTATCGACCGTCTCTTGACAATTAGTGAATTTTCTTTAGCTATTCTGTTGTCAAATAGCAGGCCTTCACAACTTGCTAAATAAACCTATAAACGCAAGCTGATCAAGCCGAAACGTAATCATGATCCCCAAAGTTTGTAGAGCGCCAGCCGAAAGTCAAGCGCCGGGCAACAGCTCATTCACAAACGCTGTGCTTTTGTAGTTAATAATTAAATTTGACTCTTCTGTTTTGCGACCATTGAAGGATACTCTATAGAGACGTATGAGGGACAATGACACTGACAAATAAACGTAGCATCGATTACGACATGGTGATTGTTGTCATGGCGTGGTGACGAATATGGAATTCTACTTCAAGACATGTATGACTGTGGCTGTATTTTTATTTGGTTTTCTATATAGAATTCTGCACCATGACAACCGACATACCACCTGATCAGCCGGTATGGATCGAACAAGACAACATACCGGGGCCAACTCAGGGCGATAGGATCATCTATCCTGGGGACCTAGTGGACCCAAATGAGAAAGTCCAGTTGGGATACTGCAAAGAATGGTATTGCCACATTCCCTGATATCCTAACACACAAATTTTTTATCATTACTGCCCTCCTGCATGCATGCACGTAATACACATTTTGCATGCATACATACAATACATATAATCATGCAGACAAGTAGATGCATGCAAGAATACATGCACGCATTGAGTGGTTGTTGCAATAAGAAGTACACATATATATAGGCTATATTGATTTTATTATAGATCCAAACACATTGAAGATACATCGCACCCAAGCGCGCAATACTGTAATAAATTGACTACAAGAAAGAAAGCTTAGATAATTGTTAATTATTAATACCGGAAGGTTTATGATAAGATCTTTTGACTTTGTCGACAACGTTCGCAAATTCTCCAGTTTTACTTAATTAAGATTGCTAAACAACTACAGCGCATTAGGTTATGCGTGCAAACCTACCGCTGATGTTGAAGCGACGATATCTAAAATGTAAAATGTGCGAAAATCATATAGTATTCAAAGCGTTATCCTTCGTCAATTGACTATGACCGCTATCCGAATGGCAGTGGTTACAGGCGTATTTCATGTTTATAATGTTTTAAAAGCGACTAGTGATAGATAAATAATTATTTTCATTGGATTTTTGGCATTTCAAGTTAACAATTTGGCTATTTCCTTGCAGCGTTTGTGAGCCTGGAAAACCCCTCAGTTGCTACGTAAGTATTGACATGCTTTTCATGGTAGCCTAAATACTGCTTCTTATTTTAATAATTTCATGATTCCAATTTAACTTTGAGGAAAGTCATGAGCTGAGGAATTTAAAAATTGTTTCTTTTCTGCGGCGCACATAATTATCGACTGGCCCTCAGACTTACACAATGCGATGTTTGCGACCGATGAATCACGGAATTAGTGACCCAAGAAAATGTTCATTTCTAAGTTCTCCGATCACTGCCAGCGGATGTAATAATGGTCGAGTGCGATTATAAAAAGTCTTGTTTCTTCTTGGTTTCTGCTGCTCGATTATGTCAGAAAGGCATGGCGTTCTTGCGCTTATAGAGAGTATCTGCAATCAGCAGGACACGCTTGTTTTAGGACCTCACTCGGTTTCACTTCGACGCGTAGGCCTACAAAGTTAAAACGATGAACACTCAACGGTGATGGGATATAGATGACATGCGGCTGCTAAACGGTGGCCGCTATAGTATAGGCTGCATACCCAGATCTTATTTATGATCATCGCGCATGTGTTGCTTCTGAAATATTGTTTTCATATAATAATTATTTTAAAATTTTATATGACTCACAATAATAATTATACGCACATTGCAGCACTGCCTTTGTTGCTTCATTTGTAGGCAATTTATTTGTATAAAAGTTGTCAATAGCCTATGCTTGGGAATAATAATTTTTGTCGAAGGTCCTGTCTTAGAATGAACCAAAACAGATGTTATCTGGCACCAAATGACCTCCCGCATTGTCTGTATAGTTTTAGATTTGTCTTCAAAAATCAATGCATTTGTTGGTTTCAGCCAAATCTACAGACTTGGGTTTCGCCCGAAGATCCGTGCATTGTTGAATCGTGCCTTGGAAATCCAGTCAACAAGTCAGCATCTTGCAAGTGTGCTGAAGTGAGTGTATAGACAATTCTCTAAAAAATCTACTGATAGGAAACATAGCTTAAGCACTAGCTTTATTTAGTCCTTCTTCATTTTCTCATGACAGTTAGACAAAAGATAATTGACTGGGGTACTCGACCAATGCGAAACGCGTTCCGTGAGGTGTCATAATCATGTACTGTACAGTTTAATCAGCACTTGTAGATAGCTAAAGATGATTACAAATTGACTAATGAGACGTTGGTTTTATCAACGGTGCACTCGTTAATAACGCAGTATGAGTTGCAGAGTCGGCGATGACCGGGGCTCATAATTTACAATTGCGAAATAATTGGTGTGGGTCATAATATTCCTGGGATGTATACTTACTGATCATACTGTGATTGAATCACTGATAACTGTAAGAAATTAAGACAGGATATTTTGCGCTTAGGCTACTTGATGCCGACGAGTTCCTCGTGTTTTGGATGTTCAGTTAATAGTGTCCGTAAAAGTCCATTCACAACGTTATGTGTTAAACAGGGAAGCGAATTGATATTGGCACCACCTGACGAATGCTGTGGATGCTACCCTTCGAGAGGTATTTATCTTCTTCTCTTCAATTTTTGCAGTTAATCATGGTAATAATACTACATGTATTATAATAACAACAATGATGATTTCTGTGGCGCATCACATACTCACGTACGTCGTCGTCACTAACAAAATACTTCTTCTTTTCGACACCGTTGCGAGCATCATGCGGAGTATGCTTTCCTCTGTTCCAGACACATGTTCAGTTGACGCTGATGATCTATCTGTCTACGAAACTGCATGGACGGAAAACAACCCCGATGTGCAGCCAGGTGATGAGCTAAGTCCTGGAGAAATACTTCACGTCGGTCAGTGCAAAGAATGGTAAGATACTGAAAGACTATGTTTATTGTTTAGCCTACGCCATTCGTGTGCAAAAGTTTGTTTGAGAGACAATGTCCTGAGCCATATCAATGACCTATGACGTCAACGTCACTTTTTATGTTTCATCCTTTCCTGACGTTTCATTGGGCTAAAAATCCATTTCGAATTGTGCCCTAAAGCTCGGAAAGTTCGGCATTCTGACCAAACGTAAAAATTCTGTTGCACCCTTATACAGACGGATGCTACAGTAGGCTACTCGATCAATCATTCAATACTTTTATTTATCACCGTGATGACTGGAATAAATTAATGTCGGCATTCGTGTGCAGAGACGCCAATGTGGGCAGACGCAAACAGGATCACCCTAGTCTCATCAACAATGGATCCAATACTATTTGATTCATTATTGACGTTATAACAATAGTGTCGGTTTCTAAGCGTTGTGTAGTAGGCCCCTATCATGAAACTCGATAAGTGTACGTTTCCGTTTGTGGTAGTCCGCGAGGAACAATATTAAGACATTCTTGGTGGCTGGTTGCATATTATGAAATTCTTTGCCTTATTCGTTTAACGTTGTCAATTTCTTAATGTCATTCAGGCGTCATTTTTACAATCAACGACGAGCTACATTGGTTCCCATTCGTTTTTTGCTGCATTATCGTCTTTAAAGTGTTAAGGCTATTTCGCTCGATTTATTTACCCCCTTAAACCTACGTCCATTTCTATGATCTAATAACTTAACCGACTGGTATCTTGTGCATTATGATAAAGGCGTTACATGGGTTATTTGACGAAGTTAGATAAGATTTTCTGCTTGAACCTACACTTTTATAGAAAGTTAACTGCGCAAGTAGGCCCAAAAGTGCAATCACTTATAGAGATTTTCTGTCACTTGCAGCCGGTGTACATCGAGTGGCTCGTTAAGCTGCAGTGTAAGTACAATGATTTGTAATAGGGCTAGATGGGTTTCTTTACATCGTTGCTGCTTGACTCCATCAGTAAGCTTAATAGCCTATAATAAGAATCATGTGGGCATCTAGGCCTATTACTGATTGAACGAACGATCAAACAGTCGCTTGCGTGTATACGCACAGATGCATAAATGTTTGTATCGATAGCTGGGAATTTCTCCTTTTATCACCTCGCCTACACAGTGCATATATATTATTTTATCACTATCATACTGTTGAAAAACTTATTATAGTTTCGGATAGTGTCTGATGTTAATGATGAGCCTAGTCTAAACCACAACGCTATGTATTAAATGTTGCCTCCAGTTGGTTCTCGGATATTATCATCCGCTGTGAAATACTTATAGGCCTACGTCTCGGATCTAGGGCAAGATGAATTAATTCACCAAATATGAATTGTTTTTCTCACATCACAGTAATGTTGGAAATAAACTGCTGAAGGCTATGTTTTGCAATGGAAGTCTTGTCTGTCATTGCAGGAAGTGCAGACACCATTGCCTTCAGACGATCCGTGTATAATTACAACGTGTACATCATCATATGAAACTAGCCCCTTCTACGTAAGAGAATCCTGTGTGTGCAAAGAGGTGATTAAAGTTCACTCCATATGCTTTCTTGCCGACAGTTTTGAAAATTGCATATTGATATCAAATCTACTAATGAGTGATTAACTGAAAGCAGTTCAGAACCAGTTACATAGCCTGTGTCAAAATCTGCGCCTGTTGACATATTTAAATTTTGGCATTAGCCCTCTCACACTCCCAAGGCTTCAGTTTCAATTTTTCGCTTTGTGTTAATTTTAAGAAATGTAATTGTGACCAACAGTCGCAAGTTAAGCCAGTCGTCATTCGCTGAAGTTGTTTCTGTTCAACTGATTTGTGTCGCCATTTATACACAAGTAATAATCTTGTCCGTCATGCGTTGAAGGTAAATCCATTCTTGGTTAAACTGCTTCCGCAGATGGTGACTTTAACTTTTACGAAGTGGCAGCGGCTTCTTTTTGTCCCGTTCAGTCTCTAACGAAGTTCCAATTGAAATTAAGGCATGCTGTGCTTCCAATTAGCCTGTCAAACTGCTGCATTAGCTAGATATATCTCTATATAGCTAATGCTATATATATATATTTATTTATTCATGTCATCAGGACAGAAAGCCTAACTAGTTTGATGTGTCTAGAAAGGTGATCGAACCATTTCGACAAATTACAAAAATCAAACATAGCCTGATCATCAAATGAACGATGGCGTACGTTACGTTAACTAGAAGGTATTCTATTTTGTAGGACGAAATATTGGTTGATGATGCTCCTGCTCCGGTTTGCTGCCATTGCCTTCCAAGTAATTTTTCCTAATTGCTTGACGAATATGTTGAAGAGAAAATTAGTTTATGCATAATCACAATACGACTTTTAACGCAACTTCCAAATCTCGCTAGAAAGGTATTGATTAATCAGGAGAGTTGTAGGCTATCTCTGGTGGCAAAGAACTTTGACATGACATTGGGCCAGACCGATCATTTTTATCTATAAAATTTCAACACATTTACATACTGATCTTGGTGATAACATTGTGCTCGCCCTGTTGTTTCAGCTTCAACAGTGACGCCTCCATGGAGCACTCCAGGTATGCTCACACTTTCTTCGTTCACTTTCCTGATAATGACAAAATTTCGTGGTTGCACAATACACAGGAACCATAACACTGCTTTGTTCTCGTTCAAGCGTGCGGGCAAAGTGGAGGGGTTTAACCCGGTCAACTCTGTAGAAATCACCAAGGCTGAAAAACTAATGGTCCATTGCAATAATTGCGTTAGCCTTGCCAGCCGGGTCTTTCGTACCTCCTCGATTGCATTTTTTTAAAGTGAGATTTAGTCAGTGCTGAATGTTTTCAATGTAGGGTCTACATTCCTTCATGGATTTGCGTCTTCCATTCGGCCTAATTGTTAACTTTGCAGACAACTTGCTGTGTTCTAAATAAAAATAAACCTTTAAAATTATTCGACGTGCACGGACGATAGCCTACTAGGCCTATATCAAATGTGTTTTGTTGCAGTTACACGTGGACCTACTAAACCAACTCGTGAGTCAAAACTATTCTTTGGTTGGGAAGCAATCTTTCATTAATTGTCGTTTTCACTGTGTAGAATTGCTATTTGTGTGGTCTTAAATTTTTTACTCTACATTAATTTTCTCAACTGGTACGCAACTTGCAGCGCTCTAAATAAACCCGTTAATAGGGTATTTCTATGTACGCAGAAATAACTGCTGCTATTACATTTGTTTTGTTGAAGGTCCAGGCGTAACAACTCGGTGGCCAGGTAAGTCCAAACTAGTCTTTGCTAGTTTAACAGTGCTTCATCTGTAGTCGTTTCAACCATGATATTTATTTAGTTTTTAGTTGTTTTGGAGTAAATAGCTATTCTGTTGTGAAATAATAGGCATTCACAACTTGCTAAATAAACCTATTAACGCAAGCTGATCAAGCCAAAACGTAATCATGATCCCCAAAGTTTGTAGAGCATCAACCGAAAGTCAAGCGCAGAGCAACAGCTTATTCACAAACGCTGTGCTTGTGCAGTTAATGATTAAATTTGACTGTTCTGTTAAAAGGCCATTGAAGATTTTGCTGTAGAGACGTGTGAGGTATATTTGCAACTGATATGGTAAGGTCATTAATTTTTGTCAAAGGGATTGGCAACAAACCGAATATTTACATTTTTTCTTGTTGCTTTTAGGTGGGACAACAACCCCATCGTCCGGAGGTATGGCCCAAATTTCTAATGGACTGTCTCTTAAAAATCAAAGTTCGAATTTGCATTCTCCCACCCTTTCAAGTTGTTTGGTTTGTGAAGAGAAAAGTTAGAAAAACATTTGGTGTAAATCGGATAATATTTAGAGGTTGCCCTTCGATGTCAAAGTTTTAGCACGTTTAGGCCTATCGTTTAAATAAAAACACGTCACACTGTTCGCATCGTTAAAGAAGTCCTTGATTGCCTTATCAATTAGCTAATTTCAGTCTATTGAAGTAGTAAGGCATTCTAATATCTTCTATTCAGTTTTGTCCTTTCATTCCGAAAATTTATATAGCGCCTTTGCTAACGACCTGCAAATAGACACTCTCAGCCCAGCAACAGCCAGCAAAGTGAAATATGAGCGACTTATAAAAAGCAAACTAGCTCAACCTGGCCATCAGTCGTAGATCTAATGGGAGGAAATTCCAGATGCAGGGACCCACGAGCGGAAAGGCTCAACGCCTCTAATAGAAGTGTGAACTCGCAGAACCGACAGCTTCCCACGGTCATTGCAGAAGAGCGAAGGGTTTGCTGATCTTTGTCGACATGTCTCTCTCACCTCGCACATCACAGATTACAGATTACAGATCAGCAAAGATCAGACCCGAATACGATGAGGCGTAAGTAAGAACACCAAACAAGAGCAGTCACTCGGAAGATGTACTGATAGACATGAAGCCAGTGAAGAACGTCACGCATAGAAGCAGAGGCATATTTAGGAAGACACAATTAATGATACAGTATAACCTCAAACAGTGTGTACTAGAGTGCTCGGGTACAGAACTTGAACACTTTCTGTGATCACAAGCAGACATCAAAACATCAACCAGTCAGTTTGTGCTAGCCTAGACTCTGACTCATCACAATATTGCTGCAGAAGAGATAACAGATTACCATCTTCTTGTGTGTACGGCGATTGTGTTTTTTATAGCTCCAAAGAGTGTGCATGCACGGTCAAACATAAAATCCCGCAGACACTCTGTGTGCTCGACAGAACCAATGTATCATCCAGTGTACATTGGGGTGGGAAGCCAAAGGACGATCAAACTTGCCCACAGCATATTGACCATCTTTGAATTCTTATATCAAGTGCTGGGGTGTAAGATGGCAACTTTTGCAGTTATCATCCACCTCAAGTCGCTTCGTAGAGACCTTGAGCAAGAAGTCCTTTACTCGAAATGGCTCATGCGCTTCGGTGTGATTCTCCGATTCAGCGTCCGCGCTGTAGTTGGGAGTGCTTCTGAGAAGTAATCTTGAAGGGGCGCCATGGCAAGTGCACATATGTACATGTATATTATAAATTATGAACAAAGCAAATTAATTAGTAGTATAAACGATGATCAATTATTATTATGCAGCATTGGACTACAAATGTGTTTTGTTGCAGTTACACGTGGACCTACTAAACCAACTCGTGAGTCAAAACTATTCTTTGGTTGGGAAGCAATCTTTCATTAATTGTCGTTTTCACTGTGTAGAATTGCTATTTGTGTGGTCTTAAATTTTTTACTCTACATTAATTTTCTCAACTGGTACGCAACTTGCAGCGCTCTAAATAAACCCGTTAATAGGGTACTTCTATGTACGCAGAAATAACTGCTGCTATTACATTTGTTCTGTTGAAGGTCCAGGCGTAACAACTCGGTGGCCAGGTAAGTCCAAACTAGTCTTTGCTAGTTTAACAGTGCTTCATCTGTAGTCGTTTCAACCATGATATTTATTTAGTTTTTAGTTGTTTTGGAGTAAATAGCTATTCTGTTGTGAAATAATAGGCCTTCACAACTTGCTAAATAAACCTATTAACGCAAGCTGATCAAGCCAAAACGTAATCATGATCCCCAAAGTTTGTAGAGCGCCAGCCGAAAGTCAAGCGCACAGCAACAGCTTATTCACAAACGCTGTGCTTGTGTAGTTAATGATTAAATTTGACTGTTCTGTTATAAGGCCATTGAAGATTTTGCTGTAGAGAAGTGTGAGGTATTTTTGCAACTGATATGGTAAGGTCGTTGTGTCAAAGAGATTGGCAACAAACCGAATATTTACATTTTCTTGTTGCTTTTAGGCGGGACAACAACCTCACCGATTGAAGGTATGGCCCAAATTTCTTATCGACCGTCTCTTGACAATTAGTGAATTTTCTTTAGCTATTCTGTTGTCAAATAGCAGGCCTTCACAACTTGCTAAATAAACCTATAAACGCAAGCTGATCAAGCCGAAACGTAATCATGATCCCCAAAGTTTGTAGAGCGCCAGCCGAAAGTCAAGCGCCGGGCAACAGCTCATTCACAAACGCTGTGCTTTTGTAGTTAATAATTAAATTTGACTCTTCTGTTTTGCGACCATTGAAGGATACTCTATAGAGACGTATGAGGGACAATGACACTGACAAATAAACGTAGCATCGATTACGACATGGTGATTGTTGTCATGGCGTGGTGACGAATATGGAATTCTACTTCAAGACATGTATGACTGTGGCTGTATTTTTATTTGGTTTTCTATATAGAATTCTGCACCATGACAACCGACATACCACCTGATCAGCCGGTATGGATCGAACAAGACAACATACCGGGGCCAACTCAGGGCGATAGGATCATCTATCCTGGGGACCTAGTGGACCCAAATGAGAAAGTCCAGTTGGGATACTGCAAAGAATGGTATTGCCACATTCCCTGATATCCTAACACACAAATTTTTTATCATTACTGCCCTCCTGCATGCATGCACGTAATACACATTTTGCATGCATACATACAATACATATAATCATGCAGACAAGTAGATGCATGCAAGAATACATGCACGCATTGAGTGGTTGTTGCAATAAGAAGTACACATATATATAGGCTATATTGATTTTATTATAGATCCAAACACATTGAAGATACATCGCACCCAAGCGCGCAATACTGTAATAAATTGACTACAAGAAAGAAAGCTTAGATAATTGTTAATTATTAATACCGGAAGGTTTATGATAAGATCTTTTGACTTTGTCGACAACGTTCGCAAATTCTCCAGTTTTACTTAATTAAGATTGCTAAACAACTACAGCGCATTAGGTTATGCGTGCAAACCTACCGCTGATGTTGAAGCGACGATATCTAAAATGTAAAATGTGCGAAAATCATATAGTATTCAAAGCGTTATCCTTCGTCAATTGACTATGACCGCTATCCGAATGGCAGTGGTTACAGGCGTATTTCATGTTTATAATGTTTTAAAAGCGACTAGTGATAGATAAATAATTATTTTCATTGGATTTTTGGCATTTCAAGTTAACAATTTGGCTATTTCCTTGCAGCGTTTGTGAGCCTGGAAAACCCCTCAGTTGCTACGTAAGTATTGACATGCTTTTCATGGTAGCCTAAATACTGCTTCTTATTTTAATAATTTCATGATTCCAATTTAACTTTGAGGAAAGTCATGAGCTGAGGAATTTAAAAATTGTTTCTTTTCTGCGGCGCACATAATTATCGACTGGCCCTCAGACTTACACAATGCGATGTTTGCGACCGATGAATCACGGAATTAGTGACCCAAGAAAATGTTCATTTCTAAGTTCTCCGATCACTGCCAGCGGATGTAATAATGGTCGAGTGCGATTATAAAAAGTCTTGTTTCTTCTTGGTTTCTGCTGCTCGATTATGTCAGAAAGGCATGGCGTTCTTGCGCTTATAATAGAGAGTATCTGCAATCAGCAGGACACGCTTGTTTTAGGACCTCACTCGGTTTCACTTCGACGCGTAGGCCTACAAAGTTAAAACGATGAACACTCAACGGTGATGGGATATAGATGACATGCGGCTGCTAAACGGTGGCCGCTATAGTATAGGCTGCATACCCAGATCTTATTTATGATCATCGCGCATGTGTTGCTTCTGAAATATTGTTTTCATATAATAATTATTTTAAAATTTTATATGACTCACAATAATAATTATACGCACATTGCAGCACTGCCTTTGTTGCTTCATTTGTAGGCAATTTATTTGTATAAAAGTTGTCAATAGCCTATGCTTGGGAATAATAATTTTTGTCGAAGGTCCTGTCTTAGAATGAACCAAAACAGATGTTATCTGGCACCAAATGACCTCCCGCATTGTCTGTATAGTTTTAGATTTGTCTTCAAAAATCAATGCATTTGTTGGTTTCAGCCAAATCTACAGACTTGGGTTTCGCCCGAAGATCCGTGCATTGTTGAATCGTGCCTTGGAAATCCAGTCAACAAGTCAGCATCTTGCAAGTGTGCTGAAGTGAGTGTATAGACAATTCTCTAAAAAATCTACTGATAGGAAACATAGCTTAAGCACTAGCTTTATTTAGTCCTTCTTCATTTTCTCATGACAGTTAGACAAAAGATAATTGACTGGGGTACTCGACCAATGCGAAACGCGTTCCGTGAGGTGTCATAATCATGTACTGTACAGTTTAATCAGCACTTGTAGATAGCTAAAGATGATTACAAATTGACTAATGAGACGTTGGTTTTATCAACGGTGCACTCGTTAATAACGCAGTATGAGTTGCAGAGTCGGCGATGACCGGGGCTCATAATTTACAATTGCGAAATAATTGGTGTGGGTCATAATATTCCTGGGATGTATACTTACTGATCATACTGTGATTGAATCACTGATAACTGTAAGAAATTAAGACAGGATATTTTGCGCTTAGGCTACTTGATGCCGACGAGTTCCTCGTGTTTTGGATGTTCAGTTAATAGTGTCCGTAAAAGTCCATTCACAACGTTATGTGTTAAACAGGGAAGCGAATTGATATTGGCACCACCTGACGAATGCTGTGGATGCTACCCTTCGAGAGGTATTTATCTTCTTCTCTTCAATTTTTGCAGTTAATCATGGTAATAATACTACATGTATTATAATAACAACAATGATGATTTCTGTGGCGCATCACATACTCACGTACGTCGTCGTCACTAACAAAATACTTCTTCTTTTCGACACCGTTGCGAGCATCATGCGGAGTATGCTTTCCTCTGTTCCAGACACATGTTCAGTTGACGCTGATGATCTATCTGTCTACGAAACTGCATGGACGGAAAACAACCCCGATGTGCAGCCAGGTGATGAGCTAAGTCCTGGAGAAATACTTCACGTCGGTCAGTGCAAAGAATGGTAAGATACTGAAAGACTATGTTTATTGTTTAGCCTACGCCATTCGTGTGCAAAAGTTTGTTTGAGAGACAATGTCCTGAGCCATATCAATGACCTATGACGTCAACGTCACTTTTTATGTTTCATCCTTTCCTGACGTTTCATTGGGCTAAAAATCCATTTCGAATTGTGCCCTAAAGCTCGGAAAGTTCGGCATTCTGACCAAACGTAAAAATTCTGTTGCACCCTTATACAGACGGATGCTACAGTAGGCTACTCGATCAATCATTCAATACTTTTATTTATCACCGTGATGACTGGAATAAATTAATGTCGGCATTCGTGTGCAGAGACGCCAATGTGGGCAGACGCAAACAGGATCACCCTAGTCTCATCAACAATGGATCCAATACTATTTGATTCATTATTGACGTTATAACAATAGTGTCGGTTTCTAAGCGTTGTGTAGTAGGCCCCTATCATGAAACTCGATAAGTGGATACGTTTCCGTTTGTGGTAGTCCGCGAGGAACAATATTAAGACATTCTTGGTGGCTGGTTGCATATTATGAAATTCTTTGCCTTATTCGTTTAACGTTGTCAATTTCTTAATGTCATTCAGGCGTCATTTTTACAATCAACGACGAGCTACATTGGTTCCCATTCGTTTTTTGCTGCATTATCGTCTTTAAAGTGTTAAGGCTATTTCGCTCGATTTATTTACCCCCTTAAACCTACGTCCATTTCTATGATCTAATAACTTAACCGACTGGTATCTTGTGCATTATGATAAAGGCGTTACATGGGTTATTTGACGAAGTTAGATAAGATTTTCTGCTTGAACCTACACTTTTATAGAAAGTTAACTGCGCAAGTAGGCCCAAAAGTGCAATCACTTATAGAGATTTTCTGTCACTTGCAGCCGGTGTACATCGAGTGGCTCGTTAAGCTGCAGTGTAAGTACAATGATTTGTAATAGGGCTAGATGGGTTTCTTTACATCGTTGCTGCTTGACTCCATCAGTAAGCTTAATAGCCTATAATAAGAATCATGTGGGCATCTAGGCCTATTACTGATTGAACGAACGATCAAACAGTCGCTTGCGTGTATACGCACAGATGCATAAATGTTTGTATCGATAGCTGGGAATTTCTCCTTTTATCACCTCGCCTACACAGTGCATATATATTATTTTATCACTATCATACTGTTGAAAAACTTATTATAGTTTCGGATAGTGTCTGATGTTAATGATGAGCCTAGTCTAAACCACAACGCTATGTATTAAATGTTGCCTCCAGTTGGTTCTCGGATATTATCATCCGCTGTGAAATACTTATAGGCCTACGTCTCGGATCTAGGGCAAGATGAATTAATTCACCAAATATGAATTGTTTTTCTCACATCACAGTAATGTTGGAAATAAACTGCTGAAGGCTATGTTTTGCAATGGAAGTCTTGTCTGTCATTGCAGGAAGTGCAGACACCATTGCCTTCAGACGATCCGTGTATAATTACAACGTGTACATCATCATATGAAACTAGCCCCTTCTACGTAAGAGAATCCTGTGTGTGCAAAGAGGTGATTAAAGTTCACTCCATATGCTTTCTTGCCGACAGTTTTGAAAATTGCATATTGATATCAAATCTACTAATGAGTGATTAACTGAAAGCAGTTCAGAACCAGTTACATAGCCTGTGTCAAAATCTGCGCCTGTTGACATATTTAAATTTTGGCATTAGCCCTCTCACACTCCCAAGGCTTCAGTTTCAATTTTTCGCTTTGTGTTAATTTTAAGAAATGTAATTGTGACCAACAGTCGCAAGTTAAGCCAGTCGTCATTCGCTGAAGTTGTTTCTGTTCAACTGATTTGTGTCGCCATTTATACACAAGTAATAATCTTGTCCGTCATGCGTTGAAGGTAAATCCATTCTTGGTTAAACTGCTTCCGCAGATGGTGACTTTAACTTTTACGAAGTGGCAGCGGCTTCTTTTTGTCCCGTTCAGTCTCTAACGAAGTTCCAATTGAAATTAAGGCATGCTGTGCTTCCAATTAGCCTGTCAAACTGCTGCATTAGCTAGATATATCTCTATATAGCTAATGCTATATATATATATTTATTTATTCATGTCATCAGGACAGAAAGCCTAACTAGTTTGATGTGTCTAGAAAGGTGATCGAACCATTTCGACAAATTACAAAAATCAAACATAGCCTGATCATCAAATGAACGATGGCGTACGTTACGTTAACTAGAAGGTATTCTATTTTGTAGGACGAAATATTGGTTGATGATGCTCCTGCTCCGGTTTGCTGCCATTGCCTTCCAAGTAATTTTTCCTAATTGCTTGACGAATATGTTGAAGAGAAAATTAGTTTATGCATAATCACAATACGACTTTTAACGCAACTTCCAAATCTCGCTAGAAAGGTATTGATTAATCAGGAGAGTTGTAGGCTATCTCTGGTGGCAAAGAACTTTGACATGACATTGGGCCAGACCGATCATTTTTATCTATAAAATTTCAACACATTTACATACTGATCTTGGTGATAACATTGTGCTCGCCCTGTTGTTTCAGCTTCAACAGTGACGCCTCCATGGAGCACTCCAGGTATGCTCACACTTTCTTCGTTCACTTTCCTGATAATGACAAAATTTCGTGGTTGCACAATACACAGGAACCATAACACTGCTTTGTTCTCGTTCAAGCGTGCGGGCAAAGTGGAGGGGTTTAACCCGGTCAACTCTGTAGAAATCACCAAGGCTGAAAAACTAATGGTCCATTGCAATAATTGCGTTAGCCTTGCCAGCCGGGTCTTTCGTACCTCCTCGATTGCATTTTTTTAAAGTGAGATTTAGTCAGTGCTGAATGTTTTCAATGTAGGGTCTACATTCCTTCATGGATTTGCGTCTTCCATTCGGCCTAATTGTTAACTTTGCAGACAACTTGCTGTGTTCTAAATAAAAATAAACCTTTAAAATTATTCGACGTGCACGGACGATAGCCTACTAGGCCTATATCAAATGTGTTTTGTTGCAGTTACACGTGGACCTACTAAACCAACTCGTGAGTCAAAACTATTCTTTGGTTGGGAAGCAATCTTTCATTAATTGTCGTTTTCACTGTGTAGAATTGCTATTTGTGTGGTCTTAAATTTTTTACTCTACATTAATTTTCTCAACTGGTACGCAACTTGCAGCGCTCTAAATAAACCCGTTAATAGGGTATTTCTATGTACGCAGAAATAACTGCTGCTATTACATTTGTTTTGTTGAAGGTCCAGGCGTAACAACTCGGTGGCCAGGTAAGTCCAAACTAGTCTTTGCTAGTTTAACAGTGCTTCATCTGTAGTCGTTTCAACCATGATATTTATTTAGTTTTTAGTTGTTTTGGAGTAAATAGCTATTCTGTTGTGAAATAATAGGCATTCACAACTTGCTAAATAAACCTATTAACGCAAGCTGATCAAGCCAAAACGTAATCATGATCCCCAAAGTTTGTAGAGCATCAACCGAAAGTCAAGCGCAGAGCAACAGCTTATTCACAAACGCTGTGCTTGTGCAGTTAATGATTAAATTTGACTGTTCTGTTAAAAGGCCATTGAAGATTTTGCTGTAGAGACGTGTGAGGTATATTTGCAACTGATATGGTAAGGTCATTAATTTTTGTCAAAGGGATTGGCAACAAACCGAATATTTACATTTTTTCTTGTTGCTTTTAGGTGGGACAACAACCCCATCGTCCGGAGGTATGGCCCAAATTTCTAATGGACTGTCTCTTAAAAATCAAAGTTCGAATTTGCATTCTCCCACCCTTTCAAGTTGTTTGGTTTGTGAAGAGAAAAGTTAGAAAAACATTTGGTGTAAATCGGATAATATTTAGAGGTTGCCCTTCGATGTCAAAGTTTTAGCACGTTTAGGCCTATCGTTTAAATAAAAACACGTCACACTGTTCGCATCGTTAAAGAAGTCCTTGATTGCCTTATCAATTAGCTAATTTCAGTCTATTGAAGTAGTAAGGCATTCTAATATCTTCTATTCAGTTTTGTCCTTTCATTCCGAAAATTTATATAGCGCCTTTGCTAACGACCTGCAAATAGACACTCTCAGCCCAGCAACAGCCAGCAAAGTGAAATATGAGCGACTTATAAAAAGCAAACTAGCTCAACCTGGCCATCAGTCGTAGATCTAATGGGAGGAAATTCCAGATGCAGGGACCCACGAGCGGAAAGGCTCAACGCCTCTAATAGAAGTGTGAACTCGCAGAACCGACAGCTTCCCACGGTCATTGCAGAAGAGCGAAGGGTTTGCTGATCTTTGTCGACATGTCTCTCTCACCTCGCACATCACAGATTACAGATTACAGATCAGCAAAGATCAGACCCGAATACGATGAGGCGTAAGTAAGAACACCAAACAAGAGCAGTCACTCGGAAGATGTACTGATAGACATGAAGCCAGTGAAGAACGTCACGCATAGAAGCAGAGGCATATTTAGGAAGACACAATTAATGATACAGTATAACCTCAAACAGTGTGTACTAGAGTGCTCGGGTACAGAACTTGAACACTTTCTGTGATCACAAGCAGACATCAAAACATCAACCAGTCAGTTTGTGCTAGCCTAGACTCTGACTCATCACAATATTGCTGCAGAAGAGATAACAGATTACCATCTTCTTGTGTGAACGGCGATTGTGTTTTTTATAGCTCCAAAGAGTGTGCATGCACGGTCAAACATAAAATCCCGCAGACACTCTGTGTGCTCGACAGAACCAATGTATCATCCAGTGTACATTGGGGTGGGAAGCCAAAGGACGATCAAACTTGCCCACAGCATATTGACCATCTTTGAATTCTTATATCAAGTGCTGGGGTGTAAGATGGCAACTTTTGCAGTTATCATCCACCTCAAGTCGCTTCGTAGAGACCTTGAGCAAGAAGTCCTTTACTCGAAATGGCTCATGCGCTTCGGTGTGATTCTCCGATTCAGCGTCCGCGCTGTAGTTGGGAGTGCTTCTGAGAAGTAATCTTGAAGGGGCGCCATGGCAAGTGCACATATGTACATGTATATTATAAATTATGAACAAAGCAAATTAATTAGTAGTATAAACGATGATCAATTATTATTATGCAGCATTGGACTACAAATGTGTTTTGTTGCAGTTACACGTGGACCTACTAAACCAACTCGTGAGTCAAAACTATTCTTTGGTTGGGAAGCAATCTTTCATTAATTGTCGTTTTCACTGTGTAGAATTGCTATTTGTGTGGTCTTAAATTTTTTACTCTACATTAATTTTCTCAACTGGTACGCAACTTGCAGCGCTCTAAATAAACCCGTTAATAGGGTACTTCTATGTACGCAGAAATAACTGCTGCTATTACATTTGTTCTGTTGAAGGTCCAGGCGTAACAACTCGGTGGCCAGGTAAGTCCAAACTAGTCTTTGCTAGTTTAACAGTGCTTCATCTGTAGTCGTTTCAACCATGATATTTATTTAGTTTTTAGTTGTTTTGGAGTAAATAGCTATTCTGTTGTGAAATAATAGGCCTTCACAACTTGCTAAATAAACCTATTAACGCAAGCTGATCAAGCCAAAACGTAATCATGATCCCCAAAGTTTGTAGAGCGCCAGCCGAAAGTCAAGCGCACAGCAACAGCTTATTCACAAACGCTGTGCTTGTGTAGTTAATGATTAAATTTGACTGTTCTGTTATAAGGCCATTGAAGATTTTGCTGTAGAGAAGTGTGAGGTATTTTTGCAACTGATATGGTAAGGTCGTTGTGTCAAAGAGATTGGCAACAAACCGAATATTTACATTTTCTTGTTGCTTTTAGGCGGGACAACAACCTCACCGATTGAAGGTATGGCCCAAATTTCTTATCGACCGTCTCTTGACAATTAGTGAATTTTCTTTAGCTATTCTGTTGTCAAATAGCAGGCCTTCACAACTTGCTAAATAAACCTATAAACGCAAGCTGATCAAGCCGAAACGTAATCATGATCCCCAAAGTTTGTAGAGCGCCAGCCGAAAGTCAAGCGCCGGGCAACAGCTCATTCACAAACGCTGTGCTTTTGTAGTTAATAATTAAATTTGACTCTTCTGTTTTGCGACCATTGAAGGATACTCTATAGAGACGTATGAGGGACAATGACACTGACAAATAAACGTAGCATCGATTACGACATGGTGATTGTTGTCATGGCGTGGTGACGAATATGGAATTCTACTTCAAGACATGTATGACTGTGGCTGTATTTTTATTTGGTTTTCTATATAGAATTCTGCACCATGACAACCGACATACCACCTGATCAGCCGGTATGGATCGAACAAGACAACATACCGGGGCCAACTCAGGGCGATAGGATCATCTATCCTGGGGACCTAGTGGACCCAAATGAGAAAGTCCAGTTGGGATACTGCAAAGAATGGTATTGCCACATTCCCTGATATCCTAACACACAAATTTTTTATCATTACTGCCCTCCTGCATGCATGCACGTAATACACATTTTGCATGCATACATACAATACATATAATCATGCAGACAAGTAGATGCATGCAAGAATACATGCACGCATTGAGTGGTTGTTGCAATAAGAAGTACACATATATATAGGCTATATTGATTTTATTATAGATCCAAACACATTGAAGATACATCGCACCCAAGCGCGCAATACTGTAATAAATTGACTACAAGAAAGAAAGCTTAGATAATTGTTAATTATTAATACCGGAAGGTTTATGATAAGATCTTTTGACTTTGTCGACAACGTTCGCAAATTCTCCAGTTTTACTTAATTAAGATTGCTAAACAACTACAGCGCATTAGGTTATGCGTGCAAACCTACCGCTGATGTTGAAGCGACGATATCTAAAATGTAAAATGTGCGAAAATCATATAGTATTCAAAGCGTTATCCTTCGTCAATTGACTATGACCGCTATCCGAATGGCAGTGGTTACAGGCGTATTTCATGTTTATAATGTTTTAAAAGCGACTAGTGATAGATAAATAATTATTTTCATTGGATTTTTGGCATTTCAAGTTAACAATTTGGCTATTTCCTTGCAGCGTTTGTGAGCCTGGAAAACCCCTCAGTTGCTACGTAAGTATTGACATGCTTTTCATGGTAGCCTAAATACTGCTTCTTATTTTAATAATTTCATGATTCCAATTTAACTTTGAGGAAAGTCATGAGCTGAGGAATTTAAAAATTGTTTCTTTTCTGCGGCGCACATAATTATCGACTGGCCCTCAGACTTACACAATGCGATGTTTGCGACCGATGAATCACGGAATTAGTGACCCAAGAAAATGTTCATTTCTAAGTTCTCCGATCACTGCCAGCGGATGTAATAATGGTCGAGTGCGATTATAAAAAGTCTTGTTTCTTCTTGGTTTCTGCTGCTCGATTATGTCAGAAAGGCATGGCGTTCTTGCGCTTATAGAGAGTATCTGCAATCAGCAGGACACGCTTGTTTTAGGACCTCACTCGGTTTCACTTCGACGCGTAGGCCTACAAAGTTAAAACGATGAACACTCAACGGTGATGGGATATAGATGACATGCGGCTGCTAAACGGTGGCCGCTATAGTATAGGCTGCATACCCAGATCTTATTTATGATCATCGCGCATGTGTTGCTTCTGAAATATTGTTTTCATATAATAATTATTTTAAAATTTTATATGACTCACAATAATAATTATACGCACATTGCAGCACTGCCTTTGTTGCTTCATTTGTAGGCAATTTATTTGTATAAAAGTTGTCAATAGCCTATGCTTGGGAATAATAATTTTTGTCGAAGGTCCTGTCTTAGAATGAACCAAAACAGATGTTATCTGGCACCAAATGACCTCCCGCATTGTCTGTATAGTTTTAGATTTGTCTTCAAAAATCAATGCATTTGTTGGTTTCAGCCAAATCTACAGACTTGGGTTTCGCCCGAAGATCCGTGCATTGTTGAATCGTGCCTTGGAAATCCAGTCAACAAGTCAGCATCTTGCAAGTGTGCTGAAGTGAGTGTATAGACAATTCTCTAAAAAATCTACTGATAGGAAACATAGCTTAAGCACTAGCTTTATTTAGTCCTTCTTCATTTTCTCATGACAGTTAGACAAAAGATAATTGACTGGGGTACTCGACCAATGCGAAACGCGTTCCGTGAGGTGTCATAATCATGTACTGTACAGTTTAATCAGCACTTGTAGATAGCTAAAGATGATTACAAATTGACTAATGAGACGTTGGTTTTATCAACGGTGCACTCGTTAATAACGCAGTATGAGTTGCAGAGTCGGCGATGACCGGGGCTCATAATTTACAATTGCGAAATAATTGGTGTGGGTCATAATATTCCTGGGATGTATACTTACTGATCATACTGTGATTGAATCACTGATAACTGTAAGAAATTAAGACAGGATATTTTGCGCTTAGGCTACTTGATGCCGACGAGTTCCTCGTGTTTTGGATGTTCAGTTAATAGTGTCCGTAAAAGTCCATTCACAACGTTATGTGTTAAACAGGGAAGCGAATTGATATTGGCACCACCTGACGAATGCTGTGGATGCTACCCTTCGAGAGGTATTTATCTTCTTCTCTTCAATTTTTGCAGTTAATCATGGTAATAATACTACATGTATTATAATAACAACAATGATGATTTCTGTGGCGCATCACATACTCACGTACGTCGTCGTCACTAACAAAATACTTCTTCTTTTCGACACCGTTGCGAGCATCATGCGGAGTATGCTTTCCTCTGTTCCAGACACATGTTCAGTTGACGCTGATGATCTATCTGTCTACGAAACTGCATGGACGGAAAACAACCCCGATGTGCAGCCAGGTGATGAGCTAAGTCCTGGAGAAATACTTCACGTCGGTCAGTGCAAAGAATGGTAAGATACTGAAAGACTATGTTTATTGTTTAGCCTACGCCATTCGTGTGCAAAAGTTTGTTTGAGAGACAATGTCCTGAGCCATATCAATGACCTATGACGTCAACGTCACTTTTTATGTTTCATCCTTTCCTGACGTTTCATTGGGCTAAAAATCCATTTCGAATTGTGCCCTAAAGCTCGGAAAGTTCGGCATTCTGACCAAACGTAAAAATTCTGTTGCACCCTTATACAGACGGATGCTACAGTAGGCTACTCGATCAATCATTCAATACTTTTATTTATCACCGTGATGACTGGAATAAATTAATGTCGGCATTCGTGTGCAGAGACGCCAATGTGGGCAGACGCAAACAGGATCACCCTAGTCTCATCAACAATGGATCCAATACTATTTGATTCATTATTGACGTTATAACAATAGTGTCGGTTTCTAAGCGTTGTGTAGTAGGCCCCTATCATGAAACTCGATAAGTGGATACGTTTCCGTTTGTGGTAGTCCGCGAGGAACAATATTAAGACATTCTTGGTGGCTGGTTGCATATTATGAAATTCTTTGCCTTATTCGTTTAACGTTGTCAATTTCTTAATGTCATTCAGGCGTCATTTTTACAATCAACGACGAGCTACATTGGTTCCCATTCGTTTTTTGCTGCATTATCGTCTTTAAAGTGTTAAGGCTATTTCGCTCGATTTATTTACCCCCTTAAACCTACGTCCATTTCTATGATCTAATAACTTAACCGACTGGTATCTTGTGCATTATGATAAAGGCGTTACATGGGTTATTTGACGAAGTTAGATAAGATTTTCTGCTTGAACCTACACTTTTATAGAAAGTTAACTGCGCAAGTAGGCCCAAAAGTGCAATCACTTATAGAGATTTTCTGTCACTTGCAGCCGGTGTACATCGAGTGGCTCGTTAAGCTGCAGTGTAAGTACAATGATTTGTAATAGGGCTAGATGGGTTTCTTTACATCGTTGCTGCTTGACTCCATCAGTAAGCTTAATAGCCTATAATAAGAATCATGTGGGCATCTAGGCCTATTACTGATTGAACGAACGATCAAACAGTCGCTTGCGTGTATACGCACAGATGCATAAATGTTTGTATCGATAGCTGGGAATTTCTCCTTTTATCACCTCGCCTACACAGTGCATATATATTATTTTATCACTATCATACTGTTGAAAAACTTATTATAGTTTCGGATAGTGTCTGATGTTAATGATGAGCCTAGTCTAAACCACAACGCTATGTATTAAATGTTGCCTCCAGTTGGTTCTCGGATATTATCATCCGCTGTGAAATACTTATAGGCCTACGTCTCGGATCTAGGGCAAGATGAATTAATTCACCAAATATGAATTGTTTTTCTCACATCACAGTAATGTTGGAAATAAACTGCTGAAGGCTATGTTTTGCAATGGAAGTCTTGTCTGTCATTGCAGGAAGTGCAGACACCATTGCCTTCAGACGATCCGTGTATAATTACAACGTGTACATCATCATATGAAACTAGCCCCTTCTACGTAAGAGAATCCTGTGTGTGCAAAGAGGTGATTAAAGTTCACTCCATATGCTTTCTTGCCGACAGTTTTGAAAATTGCATATTGATATCAAATCTACTAATGAGTGATTAACTGAAAGCAGTTCAGAACCAGTTACATAGCCTGTGTCAAAATCTGCGCCTGTTGACATATTTAAATTTTGGCATTAGCCCTCTCACACTCCCAAGGCTTCAGTTTCAATTTTTCGCTTTGTGTTAATTTTAAGAAATGTAATTGTGACCAACAGTCGCAAGTTAAGCCAGTCGTCATTCGCTGAAGTTGTTTCTGTTCAACTGATTTGTGTCGCCATTTATACACAAGTAATAATCTTGTCCGTCATGCGTTGAAGGTAAATCCATTCTTGGTTAAACTGCTTCCGCAGATGGTGACTTTAACTTTTACGAAGTGGCAGCGGCTTCTTTTTGTCCCGTTCAGTCTCTAACGAAGTTCCAATTGAAATTAAGGCATGCTGTGCTTCCAATTAGCCTGTCAAACTGCTGCATTAGCTAGCTATATCTCTATATAGCTAATGCTATATATATATATTTATTTATTCATGTCATCAGGACAGAAAGCCTAACTAGTTTGATGTGTCTAGAAAGGTGATCGAACCATTTCGACAAATTACAAAAATCAAACATAGCCTGATCATCAAATGAACGATGGCGTACGTTACGTTAACTAGAAGGTATTCTATTTTGTAGGACGAAATATTGGTTGATGATGCTCCTGCTCCGGTTTGCTGCCATTGCCTTCCAAGTAATTTTTCCTAATTGCTTGACGAATATGTTGAAGAGAAAATTAGTTTATGCATAATCACAATACGACTTTTAACGCAACTTCCAAATCTCGCTAGAAAGGTATTGATTAATCAGGAGAGTTGTAGGCTATCTCTGGTGGCAAAGAACTTTGACATGACATTGGGCCAGACCGATCATTTTTATCTATAAAATTTCAACACATTTACATACTGATCTTGGTGATAACATTGTGCTCGCCCTGTTGTTTCAGCTTCAACAGTGACGCCTCCATGGAGCACTCCAGGTATGCTCACACTTTCTTCGTTCACTTTCCTGATAATGACAAAATTTCGTGGTTGCACAATACACAGGAACCATAACACTGCTTTGTTCTCGTTCAAGCGTGCGGGCAAAGTGGAGGGGTTTAACCCGGTCAACTCTGTAGAAATCACCAAGGCTGAAAAACTAATGGTCCATTGCAATAATTGCGTTAGCCTTGCCAGCCGGGTCTTTCGTACCTCCTCGATTGCATTTTTTTAAAGTGAGATTTAGTCAGTGCTGAATGTTTTCAATGTAGGGTCTACATTCCTTCATGGATTTGCGTCTTCCATTCGGCCTAATTGTTAACTTTGCAGACAACTTGCTGTGTTCTAAATAAAAATAAACCTTTAAAATTATTCGACGTGCACGGACGATAGCCTACTAGGCCTATATCAAATGTGTTTTGTTGCAGTTACACGTGGACCTACTAAACCAACTCGTGAGTCAAAACTATTCTTTGGTTGGGAAGCAATCTTTCATTAATTGTCGTTTTCACTGTGTAGAATTGCTATTTGTGTGGTCTTAAATTTTTTACTCTACATTAATTTTCTCAACTGGTACGCAACTTGCAGCGCTCTAAATAAACCCGTTAATAGGGTATTTCTATGTACGCAGAAATAACTGCTGCTATTACATTTGTTTTGTTGAAGGTCCAGGCGTAACAACTCGGTGGCCAGGTAAGTCCAAACTAGTCTTTGCTAGTTTAACAGTGCTTCATCTGTAGTCGTTTCAACCATGATATTTATTTAGTTTTTAGTTGTTTTGGAGTAAATAGCTATTCTGTTGTGAAATAATAGGCATTCACAACTTGCTAAATAAACCTATTAACGCAAGCTGATCAAGCCAAAACGTAATCATGATCCCCAAAGTTTGTAGAGCATCAACCGAAAGTCAAGCGCAGAGCAACAGCTTATTCACAAACGCTGTGCTTGTGCAGTTAATGATTAAATTTGACTGTTCTGTTAAAAGGCCATTGAAGATTTTGCTGTAGAGACGTGTGAGGTATATTTGCAACTGATATGGTAAGGTCATTAATTTTTGTCAAAGGGATTGGCAACAAACCGAATATTTACATTTTTTCTTGTTGCTTTTAGGTGGGACAACAACCCCATCGTCCGGAGGTATGGCCCAAATTTCTAATGGACTGTCTCTTAAAAATCAAAGTTCGAATTTGCATTCTCCCACCCTTTCAAGTTGTTTGGTTTGTGAAGAGAAAAGTTAGAAAAACATTTGGTGTAAATCGGATAATATTTAGAGGTTGCCCTTCGATGTCAAAGTTTTAGCACGTTTAGGCCTATCGTTTAAATAAAAACACGTCACACTGTTCGCATCGTTAAAGAAGTCCTTGATTGCCTTATCAATTAGCTAATTTCAGTCTATTGAAGTAGTAAGGCATTCTAATATCTTCTATTCAGTTTTGTCCTTTCATTCCGAAAATTTATATAGCGCCTTTGCTAACGACCTGCAAATAGACACTCTCAGCCCAGCAACAGCCAGCAAAGTGAAATATGAGCGACTTATAAAAAGCAAACTAGCTCAACCTGGCCATCAGTCGTAGATCTAATGGGAGGAAATTCCAGATGCAGGGACCCACGAGCGGAAAGGCTCAACGCCTCTAATAGAAGTGTGAACTCGCAGAACCGACAGCTTCCCACGGTCATTGCAGAAGAGCGAAGGGTTTGCTGATCTTTGTCGACATGTCTCTCTCACCTCGCACATCACAGATTACAGATTACAGATCAGCAAAGATCAGACCCGAATACGATGAGGCGTAAGTAAGAACACCAAACAAGAGCAGTCACTCGGAAGATGTACTGATAGACATGAAGCCAGTGAAGAACGTCACGCATAGAAGCAGAGGCATATTTAGGAAGACACAATTAATGATACAGTATAACCTCAAACAGTGTGTACTAGAGTGCTCGGGTACAGAACTTGAACACTTTCTGTGATCACAAGCAGACATCAAAACATCAACCAGTCAGTTTGTGCTAGCCTAGACTCTGACTCATCACAATATTGCTGCAGAAGAGATAACAGATTACCATCTTCTTGTGTGTACGGCGATTGTGTTTTTTATAGCTCCAAAGAGTGTGCATGCACGGTCAAACATAAAATCCCGCAGACACTCTGTGTGCTCGACAGAACCAATGTATCATCCAGTGTACATTGGGGTGGGAAGCCAAAGGACGATCAAACTTGCCCACAGCATATTGACCATCTTTGAATTCTTATATCAAGTGCTGGGGTGTAAGATGGCAACTTTTGCAGTTATCATCCACCTCAAGTCGCTTCGTAGAGACCTTGAGCAAGAAGTCCTTTACTCGAAATGGCTCATGCGCTTCGGTGTGATTCTCCGATTCAGCGTCCGCGCTGTAGTTGGGAGTGCTTCTGAGAAGTAATCTTGAAGGGGCGCCATGGCAAGTGCACATATGTACATGTATATTATAAATTATGAACAAAGCAAATTAATTAGTAGTATAAACGATGATCAATTATTATTATGCAGCATTGGACTACAAATGTGTTTTGTTGCAGTTACACGTGGACCTACTAAACCAACTCGTGAGTCAAAACTATTCTTTGGTTGGGAAGCAATCTTTCATTAATTGTCGTTTTCACTGTGTAGAATTGCTATTTGTGTGGTCTTAAATTTTTTACTCTACATTAATTTTCTCAACTGGTACGCAACTTGCAGCGCTCTAAATAAACCCGTTAATAGGGTACTTCTATGTACGCAGAAATAACTGCTGCTATTACATTTGTTCTGTTGAAGGTCCAGGCGTAACAACTCGGTGGCCAGGTAAGTCCAAACTAGTCTTTGCTAGTTTAACAGTGCTTCATCTGTAGTCGTTTCAACCATGATATTTATTTAGTTTTTAGTTGTTTTGGAGTAAATAGCTATTCTGTTGTGAAATAATAGGCCTTCACAACTTGCTAAATAAACCTATTAACGCAAGCTGATCAAGCCAAAACGTAATCATGATCCCCAAAGTTTGTAGAGCGCCAGCCGAAAGTCAAGCGCACAGCAACAGCTTATTCACAAACGCTGTGCTTGTGTAGTTAATGATTAAATTTGACTGTTCTGTTATAAGGCCATTGAAGATTTTGCTGTAGAGAAGTGTGAGGTATTTTTGCAACTGATATGGTAAGGTCGTTGTGTCAAAGAGATTGGCAACAAACCGAATATTTACATTTTCTTGTTGCTTTTAGGCGGGACAACAACCTCACCGATTGAAGGTATGGCCCAAATTTCTTATCGACCGTCTCTTGACAATTAGTGAATTTTCTTTAGCTATTCTGTTGTCAAATAGCAGGCCTTCACAACTTGCTAAATAAACCTATAAACGCAAGCTGATCAAGCCGAAACGTAATCATGATCCCCAAAGTTTGTAGAGCGCCAGCCGAAAGTCAAGCGCCGGGCAACAGCTCATTCACAAACGCTGTGCTTTTGTAGTTAATAATTAAATTTGACTCTTCTGTTTTGCGACCATTGAAGGATACTCTATAGAGACGTATGAGGGACAATGACACTGACAAATAAACGTAGCATCGATTACGACATGGTGATTGTTGTCATGGCGTGGTGACGAATATGGAATTCTACTTCAAGACATGTATGACTGTGGCTGTATTTTTATTTGGTTTTCTATATAGAATTCTGCACCATGACAACCGACATACCACCTGATCAGCCGGTATGGATCGAACAAGACAACATACCGGGGCCAACTCAGGGCGATAGGATCATCTATCCTGGGGACCTAGTGGACCCAAATGAGAAAGTCCAGTTGGGATACTGCAAAGAATGGTATTGCCACATTCCCTGATATCCTAACACACAAATTTTTTATCATTACTGCCCTCCTGCATGCATGCACGTAATACACATTTTGCATGCATACATACAATACATATAATCATGCAGACAAGTAGATGCATGCAAGAATACATGCACGCATTGAGTGGTTGTTGCAATAAGAAGTACACATATATATAGGCTATATTGATTTTATTATAGATCCAAACACATTGAAGATACATCGCACCCAAGCGCGCAATACTGTAATAAATTGACTACAAGAAAGAAAGCTTAGATAATTGTTAATTATTAATACCGGAAGGTTTATGATAAGATCTTTTGACTTTGTCGACAACGTTCGCAAATTCTCCAGTTTTACTTAATTAAGATTGCTAAACAACTACAGCGCATTAGGTTATGCGTGCAAACCTACCGCTGATGTTGAAGCGACGATATCTAAAATGTAAAATGTGCGAAAATCATATAGTATTCAAAGCGTTATCCTTCGTCAATTGACTATGACCGCTATCCGAATGGCAGTGGTTACAGGCGTATTTCATGTTTATAATGTTTTAAAAGCGACTAGTGATAGATAAATAATTATTTTCATTGGATTTTTGGCATTTCAAGTTAACAATTTGGCTATTTCCTTGCAGCGTTTGTGAGCCTGGAAAACCCCTCAGTTGCTACGTAAGTATTGACATGCTTTTCATGGTAGCCTAAATACTGCTTCTTATTTTAATAATTTCATGATTCCAATTTAACTTTGAGGAAAGTCATGAGCTGAGGAATTTAAAAATTGTTTCTTTTCTGCGGCGCACATAATTATCGACTGGCCCTCAGACTTACACAATGCGATGTTTGCGACCGATGAATCACGGAATTAGTGACCCAAGAAAATGTTCATTTCTAAGTTCTCCGATCACTGCCAGCGGATGTAATAATGGTCGAGTGCGATTATAAAAAGTCTTGTTTCTTCTTGGTTTCTGCTGCTCGATTATGTCAGAAAGGCATGGCGTTCTTGCGCTTATAGAGAGTATCTGCAATCAGCAGGACACGCTTGTTTTAGGACCTCACTCGGTTTCACTTCGACGCGTAGGCCTACAAAGTTAAAACGATGAACACTCAACGGTGATGGGATATAGATGACATGCGGCTGCTAAACGGTGGCCGCTATAGTATAGGCTGCATACCCAGATCTTATTTATGATCATCGCGCATGTGTTGCTTCTGAAATATTGTTTTCATATAATAATTATTTTAAAATTTTATATGACTCACAATAATAATTATACGCACATTGCAGCACTGCCTTTGTTGCTTCATTTGTAGGCAATTTATTTGTATAAAAGTTGTCAATAGCCTATGCTTGGGAATAATAATTTTTGTCGAAGGTCCTGTCTTAGAATGAACCAAAACAGATGTTATCTGGCACCAAATGACCTCCCGCATTGTCTGTATAGTTTTAGATTTGTCTTCAAAAATCAATGCATTTGTTGGTTTCAGCCAAATCTACAGACTTGGGTTTCGCCCGAAGATCCGTGCATTGTTGAATCGTGCCTTGGAAATCCAGTCAACAAGTCAGCATCTTGCAAGTGTGCTGAAGTGAGTGTATAGACAATTCTCTAAAAAATCTACTGATAGGAAACATAGCTTAAGCACTAGCTTTATTTAGTCCTTCTTCATTTTCTCATGACAGTTAGACAAAAGATAATTGACTGGGGTACTCGACCAATGCGAAACGCGTTCCGTGAGGTGTCATAATCATGTACTGTACAGTTTAATCAGCACTTGTAGATAGCTAAAGATGATTACAAATTGACTAATGAGACGTTGGTTTTATCAACGGTGCACTCGTTAATAACGCAGTATGAGTTGCAGAGTCGGCGATGACCGGGGCTCATAATTTACAATTGCGAAATAATTGGTGTGGGTCATAATATTCCTGGGATGTATACTTACTGATCATACTGTGATTGAATCACTGATAACTGTAAGAAATTAAGACAGGATATTTTGCGCTTAGGCTACTTGATGCCGACGAGTTCCTCGTGTTTTGGATGTTCAGTTAATAGTGTCCGTAAAAGTCCATTCACAACGTTATGTGTTAAACAGGGAAGCGAATTGATATTGGCACCACCTGACGAATGCTGTGGATGCTACCCTTCGAGAGGTATTTATCTTCTTCTCTTCAATTTTTGCAGTTAATCATGGTAATAATACTACATGTATTATAATAACAACAATGATGATTTCTGTGGCGCATCACATACTCACGTACGTCGTCGTCACTAACAAAATACTTCTTCTTTTCGACACCGTTGCGAGCATCATGCGGAGTATGCTTTCCTCTGTTCCAGACACATGTTCAGTTGACGCTGATGATCTATCTGTCTACGAAACTGCATGGACGGAAAACAACCCCGATGTGCAGCCAGGTGATGAGCTAAGTCCTGGAGAAATACTTCACGTCGGTCAGTGCAAAGAATGGTAAGATACTGAAAGACTATGTTTATTGTTTAGCCTACGCCATTCGTGTGCAAAAGTTTGTTTGAGAGACAATGTCCTGAGCCATATCAATGACCTATGACGTCAACGTCACTTTTTATGTTTCATCCTTTCCTGACGTTTCATTGGGCTAAAAATCCATTTCGAATTGTGCCCTAAAGCTCGGAAAGTTCGGCATTCTGACCAAACGTAAAAATTCTGTTGCACCCTTATACAGACGGATGCTACAGTAGGCTACTCGATCAATCATTCAATACTTTTATTTATCACCGTGATGACTGGAATAAATTAATGTCGGCATTCGTGTGCAGAGACGCCAATGTGGGCAGACGCAAACAGGATCACCCTAGTCTCATCAACAATGGATCCAATACTATTTGATTCATTATTGACGTTATAACAATAGTGTCGGTTTCTAAGCGTTGTGTAGTAGGCCCCTATCATGAAACTCGATAAGTGGATACGTTTCCGTTTGTGGTAGTCCGCGAGGAACAATATTAAGACATTCTTGGTGGCTGGTTGCATATTATGAAATTCTTTGCCTTATTCGTTTAACGTTGTCAATTTCTTAATGTCATTCAGGCGTCATTTTTACAATCAACGACGAGCTACATTGGTTCCCATTCGTTTTTTGCTGCATTATCGTCTTTAAAGTGCTAAGGCTATTTCGCTCGATTTATTTACCCCTTAAACCTACGTCCATTTCTATGATCTAATAACTTAACCGACTGGTATCTTGTGCATTATGATAAAGGCGTTACATGGGTTATTTGACGAAGTTAGATAAGATTTTCTGCTTGAACCTACACTTTTATAGAAAGTTAACTGCGCAAGTAGGCCCAAAAGTGCAATCACTTATAGAGATTTTCTGTCACTTGCAGCCGGTGTACATCGAGTGGCTCGTTAAGCTGCAGTGTAAGTACAATGATTTGTAATAGGGCTAGATGGGTTTCTTTACATCGTTGCTGCTTGACTCCATCAGTAAGCTTAATAGCCTATAATAAGAATCATGTGGGCATCTAGGCCTATTACTGATTGAACGAACGATCAAACAGTCGCTTGCGTGTATACGCACAGATGCATAAATGTTTGTATCGATAGCTGGGAATTTCTCCTTTTATCACCTCGCCTACACAGTGCATATATATTATTTTATCACTATCATACTGTTGAAAAACTTATTATAGTTTCGGATAGTGTCTGATGTTAATGATGAGCCTAGTCTAAACCACAACGCTATGTATTAAATGTTGCCTCCAGTTGGTTCTCGGATATTATCATCCGCTGTGAAATACTTATAGGCCTACGTCTCGGATCTAGGGCAAGATGAATTAATTCACCAAATATGAATTGTTTTTCTCACATCACAGTAATGTTGGAAATAAACTGCTGAAGGCTATGTTTTGCAATGGAAGTCTTGTCTGTCATTGCAGGAAGTGCAGACACCATTGCCTTCAGACGATCCGTGTATAATTACAACGTGTACATCATCATATGAAACTAGCCCCTTCTACGTAAGAGAATCCTGTGTGTGCAAAGAGGTGATTAAAGTTCACTCCATATGCTTTCTTGCCGACAGTTTTGAAAATTGCATATTGATATCAAATCTACTAATGAGTGATTAACTGAAAGCAGTTCAGAACCAGTTACATAGCCTGTGTCAAAATCTGCGCCTGTTGACATATTTAAATTTTGGCATTAGCCCTCTCACACTCCCAAGGCTTCAGTTTCAATTTTTCGCTTTGTGTTAATTTTAAGAAATGTAATTGTGACCAACAGTCGCAAGTTAAGCCAGTCGTCATTCGCTGAAGTTGTTTCTGTTCAACTGATTTGTGTCGCCATTTATACACAAGTAATAATCTTGTCCGTCATGCGTTGAAGGTAAATCCATTCTTGGTTAAACTGCTTCCGCAGATGGTGACTTTAACTTTTACGAAGTGGCAGCGGCTTCTTTTTGTCCCGTTCAGTCTCTAACGAAGTTCCAATTGAAATTAAGGCATGCTGTGCTTCCAATTAGCCTGTCAAACTGCTGCATTAGCTAGATATATCTCTATATAGCTAATGCTATATATATATTTATTTATTCATGTCATCAGGACAGAAAGCCTAACTAGTTTGATGTGTCTAGAAAGGTGATCGAACCATTTCGACAAATTACAAAAATCAAACATAGCCTGATCATCAAATGAACGATGGCGTACGTTACGTTAACTAGAAGGTATTCTATTTTGTAGGACGAAATATTGGTTGATGATGCTCCTGCTCCGGTTTGCTGCCATTGCCTTCCAAGTAATTTTTCCTAATTGCTTGACGAATATGTTGAAGAGAAAATTAGTTTATGCATAATCACAATACGACTTTTAACGCAACTTCCAAATCTCGCTAGAAAGGTATTGATTAATCAGGAGAGTTGTAGGCTATCTCTGGTGGCAAAGAACTTTGACATGACATTGGGCCAGACCGATCATTTTTATCTATAAAATTTCAACACATTTACATACTGATCTTGGTGATAACATTGTGCTCGCCCTGTTGTTTCAGCTTCAACAGTGACGCCTCCATGGAGCACTCCAGGTATGCTCACACTTTCTTCGTTCACTTTCCTGATAATGACAAAATTTCGTGGTTGCACAATACACAGGAACCATAACACTGCTTTGTTCTCGTTCAAGCGTGCGGGCAAAGTGGAGGGGTTTAACCCGGTCAACTCTGTAGAAATCACCAAGGCTGAAAAACTAATGGTCCATTGCAATAATTGCGTTAGCCTTGCCAGCCGGGTCTTTCGTACCTCCTCGATTGCATTTTTTTAAAGTGAGATTTAGTCAGTGCTGAATGTTTTCAATGTAGGGTCTACATTCCTTCATGGATTTGCGTCTTCCATTCGGCCTAATTGTTAACTTTGCAGACAACTTGCTGTGTTCTAAATAAAAATAAACCTTTAAAATTATTCGACGTGCACGGACGATACTAGGCCTATATCAAATGTGTTTTGTTGCAGTTACACGTGGACCTACTAAACCAACTCGTGAGTCAAAACTATTCTTTGGTTGGGAAGCAATCTTTCATTAATTGTCGTTTTCACTGTGTAGAATTGCTATTTGTGTGGTCTTAAATTTTTTACTCTACATTAATTTTCTCAACTGGTACGCAACTTGCAGCGCTCTAAATAAACCCGTTAATAGGGTATTTCTATGTACGCAGAAATAACTGCTGCTATTACATTTGTTTTGTTGAAGGTCCAGGCGTAACAACTCGGTGGCCAGGTAAGTCCAAACTAGTCTTTGCTAGTTTAACAGTGCTTCATCTGTAGTCGTTTCAACCATGATATTTATTTAGTTTTTAGTTGTTTTGGAGTAAATAGCTATTCTGTTGTGAAATAATAGGCATTCACAACTTGCTAAATAAACCTATTAACGCAAGCTGATCAAGCCAAAACGTAATCATGATCCCCAAAGTTTGTAGAGCATCAACCGAAAGTCAAGCGCAGAGCAACAGCTTATTCACAAACGCTGTGCTTGTGCAGTTAATGATTAAATTTGACTGTTCTGTTAAAAGGCCATTGAAGATTTTGCTGTAGAGACGTGTGAGGTATATTTGCAACTGATATGGTAAGGTCATTAATTTTTGTCAAAGGGATTGGCAACAAACCGAATATTTACATTTTTTCTTGTTGCTTTTAGGTGGGACAACAACCCCATCGTCCGGAGGTATGGCCCAAATTTCTAATGGACTGTCTCTTAAAAATCAAAGTTCGAATTTGCATTCTCCCACCCTTTCAAGTTGTTTGGTTTGTGAAGAGAAAAGTTAGAAAAACATTTGGTGTAAATCGGATAATATTTAGAGGTTGCCCTTCGATGTCAAAGTTTTAGCACGTTTAGGCCTATCGTTTAAATAAAAACACGTCACACTGTTCGCATCGTTAAAGAAGTCCTTGATTGCCTTATCAATTAGCTAATTTCAGTCTATTGAAGTAGTAAGGCATTCTAATATCTTCTATTCAGTTTTGTCCTTTCATTCCGAAAATTTATATAGCGCCTTTGCTAACGACCTGCAAATAGACACTCTCAGCCCAGCAACAGCCAGCAAAGTGAAATATGAGCGACTTATAAAAAGCAAACTAGCTCAACCTGGCCATCAGTCGTAGATCTAATGGGAGGAAATTCCAGATGCAGGGACCCACGAGCGGAAAGGCTCAACGCCTCTAATAGAAGTGTGAACTCGCAGAACCGACAGCTTCCCACGGTCATTGCAGAAGAGCGAAGGGTTTGCTGATCTTTGTCGACATGTCTCTCTCACCTCGCACATCACAGATTACAGATTACAGATCAGCAAAGATCAGACCCGAATACGATGAGGCGTAAGTAAGAACACCAAACAAGAGCAGTCACTCGGAAGATGTACTGATAGACATGAAGCCAGTGAAGAACGTCACGCATAGAAGCAGAGGCATATTTAGGAAGACACAATTAATGATACAGTATAACCTCAAACAGTGTGTACTAGAGTGCTCGGGTACAGAACTTGAACACTTTCTGTGATCACAAGCAGACATCAAAACATCAACCAGTCAGTTTGTGCTAGCCTAGACTCTGACTCATCACAATATTGCTGCAGAAGAGATAACAGATTACCATCTTCTTGTGTGTACGGCGATTGTGTTTTTTATAGCTCCAAAGAGTGTGCATGCACGGTCAAACATAAAATCCCGCAGACACTCTGTGTGCTCGACAGAACCAATGTATCATCCAGTGTACATTGGGGTGGGAAGCCAAAGGACGATCAAACTTGCCCACAGCATATTGACCATCTTTGAATTCTTATATCAAGTGCTGGGGTGTAAGATGGCAACTTTTGCAGTTATCATCCACCTCAAGTCGCTTCGTAGAGACCTTGAGCAAGAAGTCCTTTACTCGAAATGGCTCATGCGCTTCGGTGTGATTCTCCGATTCAGCGTCCGCGCTGTAGTTGGGAGTGCTTCTGAGAAGTAATCTTGAAGGGGCGCCATGGCAAGTGCACATATGTACATGTATATTATAAATTATGAACAAAGCAAATTAATTAGTAGTATAAACGATGATCAATTATTATTATGCAGCATTGGACTACAAATGTGTTTTGTTGCAGTTACACGTGGACCTACTAAACCAACTCGTGAGTCAAAACTATTCTTTGGTTGGGAAGCAATCTTTCATTAATTGTCGTTTTCACTGTGTAGAATTGCTATTTGTGTGGTCTTAAATTTTTTACTCTACATTAATTTTCTCAACTGGTACGCAACTTGCAGCGCTCTAAATAAACCCGTTAATAGGGTACTTCTATGTACGCAGAAATAACTGCTGCTATTACATTTGTTCTGTTGAAGGTCCAGGCGTAACAACTCGGTGGCCAGGTAAGTCCAAACTAGTCTTTGCTAGTTTAACAGTGCTTCATCTGTAGTCGTTTCAACCATGATATTTATTTAGTTTTTAGTTGTTTTGGAGTAAATAGCTATTCTGTTGTGAAATAATAGGCCTTCACAACTTGCTAAATAAACCTATTAACGCAAGCTGATCAAGCCAAAACGTAATCATGATCCCCAAAGTTTGTAGAGCGCCAGCCGAAAGTCAAGCGCACAGCAACAGCTTATTCACAAACGCTGTGCTTGTGTAGTTAATGATTAAATTTGACTGTTCTGTTATAAGGCCATTGAAGATTTTGCTGTAGAGAAGTGTGAGGTATTTTTGCAACTGATATGGTAAGGTCGTTGTGTCAAAGAGATTGGCAACAAACCGAATATTTACATTTTCTTGTTGCTTTTAGGCGGGACAACAACCTCACCGATTGAAGGTATGGCCCAAATTTCTTATCGACCGTCTCTTGACAATTAGTGAATTTTCTTTAGCTATTCTGTTGTCAAATAGCAGGCCTTCACAACTTGCTAAATAAACCTATAAACGCAAGCTGATCAAGCCGAAACGTAATCATGATCCCCAAAGTTTGTAGAGCGCCAGCCGAAAGTCAAGCGCCGGGCAACAGCTCATTCACAAACGCTGTGCTTTTGTAGTTAATAATTAAATTTGACTCTTCTGTTTTGCGACCATTGAAGGATACTCTATAGAGACGTATGAGGGACAATGACACTGACAAATAAACGTAGCATCGATTACGACATGGTGATTGTTGTCATGGCGTGGTGACGAATATGGAATTCTACTTCAAGACATGTATGACTGTGGCTGTATTTTTATTTGGTTTTCTATATAGAATTCTGCACCATGACAACCGACATACCACCTGATCAGCCGGTATGGATCGAACAAGACAACATACCGGGGCCAACTCAGGGCGATAGGATCATCTATCCTGGGGACCTAGTGGACCCAAATGAGAAAGTCCAGTTGGGATACTGCAAAGAATGGTATTGCCACATTCCCTGATATCCTAACACACAAATTTTTTATCATTACTGCCCTCCTGCATGCATGCACGTAATACACATTTTGCATGCATACATACAATACATATAATCATGCAGACAAGTAGATGCATGCAAGAATACATGCACGCATTGAGTGGTTGTTGCAATAAGAAGTACACATATATATATAGGCTATATTGATTTTATTATAGATCCAAACACATTGAAGATACATCGCACCCAAGCGCGCAATACTGTAATAAATTGACTACAAGAAAGAAAGCTTAGATAATTGTTAATTATTAATACCGGAAGGTTTATGATAAGATCTTTTGGCTTTGTCGACAACGTTCGCAAATTCTCCAGTTTTACTTAATTAAGATTGCTAAACAACTACAGCGCATTAGGTTATGCGTGCAAACCTACCGCTGATGTTGAAGCGACGATATCTAAAATGTAAAATGTGCGAAAATCATATAGTATTCAAAGCGTTATCCTTCGTCAATTGACTATGACCGCTATCAGAATGGAAGTGGTTACAGGCGTATTTCATGTTTATAATGTTTTAAAAGCGACTAGTGATAGATAAATAATTATTTTCATTGGATTTTTGGCATTTCAAGTTAACAATTTGGCTATTTCCTTGCAGCGTTTGTGAGCCTGGAAAACCCCTCAGTTGCTACGTAAGTATTGACATGCTTTTCATGGTAGCCTAAATACTGCTTCTTATTTTAATAATTTCATGATTCCAATTTAACTTTGAGGAAAGTCATGAGCTGAGGAATTTAAAAATTGTTTCTTTTCTGCGGCGCACATAATTATCGACTGGCCCTCAGACTTACACAATGCGATGTTTGCGACCGATGAATCACGGAATTAGTGACCCGAGAAAATGTTCATTTCTAAGTTCTCCGATCACTGCCAGCGGATGTAATAATGGTCGAGTGCGATTATAAAAAGTCTTGTTTCTTCTTGGTTTCTGCTGCTCGATTATGTCAGAAAGGCATGGCGTTCTTGCGCTTATAGAGAGTATCTGCAATCAGCAGGACACGCTTGTTTTAGGACCTCACTCGGTTTCACTTCGACGCGTAGGCCTACAAAGTTAAAACGATGTACACTCAACGGTGATGGGATATAGATGACATGCGGCTGCTAAACGGTGGCCGCTATAGTATAGGCTGCATACCCAGATCTTATTTATGATCATCGCGCATGTGTTGCTTCTGAAATATTGTTTTCATATAATAATTATTTTAAAATTTTATATGACTCACAATAATAATTATACGCACATTGCAGCACTGCCTTTGTTGCTTCATTTGTAGGCAATTTATTTGTATAAAAGTTGTCAATAGCCTATGCTTGGGAATAATAATTTTTGTCGAAGGTCCTGTCTTAGAATGAACCAAAACAGATGTTATCTGGCACCAAATGACCTCCCGCATTGTCTGTATAGTTTTAGATTTGTCTTCAAAAATCAATGCATTTGTTGGTTTCAGCCAAATCTACAGACTTGGGTTTCGCCCGAAGATCCGTGCATTGTTGAATCGTGCCTTGGAAATCCAGTCAACAAGTCAGCATCTTGCAAGTGTGCTGAAGTGAGTGTATAGACAATTCTCTAAAAAATCTACTGATAGGAAACATAGCTTAAGCACTAGCTTTATTTAGTCCTTCTTCATTTTCTCATGACAGTTAGACAAAAGATAATTGACTGGGGTACTCGACCAATGCGAAACGCGTTCCGTGAGGTGTCATAATCATGTACTGTACAGTTTAATCAGCACTTGTAGATAGCTAAAGATGATTACAAATTGACTAATGAGACGTTGGTTTTATCAACGGTGCACTCGTTAATAACGCAGTATGAGTTGCAGAGTCGGCGATGACCGGGGCTCATAATTTACAATTGCGAAATAATTGGTGTGGGTCATAATATTCCTGGGATGTATACTTACTGATCATACTGTGATTGAATCACTGATAACTGTAAGAAATTAAGACAGGATATTTTGCGCTTAGGCTACTTGATGCCGACGAGTTCCTCGTGTTTTGGATGTTCAGTTAATAGTGTCCGTAAAAGTCCATTCACAACGTTATGTGTTAAACAGGGAAGCGAATTGATATTGGCACCACCTGACGAATGCTGTGGATGCTACCCTTCGAGAGGTATTTATCTTCTTCTCTTCAATTTTTGCAGTTAATCATGGTAATAATACTACATGTATTATAATAACAACAATGATGATTTCTGTGGCGCATCACATACTCACGTACGTCGTCGTCACTAACAAAATACTTCTTCTTTTCGACACCGTTGCGAGCATCATGCGGAGTATGCTTTCCTCTGTTCCAGACACATGTTCAGTTGACGCTGATGATCTATCTGTCTACGAAACTGCATGGACGGAAAACAACCCCGATGTGCAGCCAGGTGATGAGCTAAGTCCTGGAGAAATACTTCACGTCGGTCAGTGCAAAGAATGGTAAGATACTGAAAGACTATGTTTATTGTTTAGCCTACGCCATTCGTGTGCAAAAGTTTGTTTGAGAGACAATGTCCTGAGCCATATCAATGACCTATGACGTCAACGTCACTTTTTATGTTTCATCCTTTCCTGACGTTTCATTGGGCTAAAAATCCATTTCGAATTGTGCCCTAAAGCTCGGAAAGTTCGGCATTCTGACCAAACGTAAAAATTCTGTTGCACCCTTATACAGACGGATGCTACAGTAGGCTACTCGATCAATCATTCAATACTTTTATTTATCACCGTGATGACTGGAATAAATTAATGTCGGCATTCGTGTGCAGAGACGCCAATGTGGGCAGACGCAAACAGGATCACCCTAGTCTCATCAACAATGGATCCAATACTATTTGATTCATTATTGACGTTATAACAATAGTGTCGGTTTCTAAGCGTTGTGTAGTAGGCCCCTATCATGAAACTCGATAAGTGGATACGTTTCCGTTTGTGGTAGTCCGCGAGGAACAATATTAAGACATTCTTGGTGGCTGGTTGCATATTATGAAATTCTTTGCCTTATTCGTTTAACGTTGTCAATTTCTTAATGTCATTCAGGCGTCATTTTTACAATCAACGACGAGCTACATTGGTTCCCATTCGTTTTTTGCTGCATTATCGTCTTTAAAGTGTTAAGTCTATTTCGCTCGATTTATTTACCCCCTTAAACCTACGTCCATTTCTATGATCTAATAACTTAACCGACTGGTATCTTGTGCATTATGATAAAGGCGTTACATGGGTTATTTGACGAAGTTAGATAAGATTTTCTGCTTGAACCTACACTTTTATAGAAAGTTAACTGCGCAAGTAGGCCCAAAAGTGCAATCACTTATAGAGATTTTCTGTCACTTGCAGCCGGTGTACATCGAGTGGCTCGTTAAGCTGCAGTGTAAGTACAATGATTTGTAATAGGGCTAGATGGGTTTCTTTACATCGTTGCTGCTTGACTCCATCAGTAAGCTTAATAGCCTATAATAAGAATCATGTGGGCATCTAGGCCTATTACTGATTGAACGAACGATCAAACAGTCGCTTGCGTGTATACGCACAGATGCATAAATGTTTGTATCGATAGCTGGGAATTTCTCCTTTTATCACCTCGCCTACACAGTGCATATATATTATTTTATCACTATCATACTGTTGAAAAACTTATTATAGTTTCGGATAGTGTCTGATGTTAATGATGAGCCTAGTCTAAACCACAACGCTATGTATTAAATGTTGCCTCCAGTTGGTTCTCGGATATTATCATCCGCTGTGAAATACTTATAGGCCTACGTCTCGGATCTAGGGCAAGATGAATTAATTCACCAAATATGAATTGTTTTTCTCACATCACAGTAATGTTGGAAATAAACTGCTGAAGGCTATGTTTTGCAATGGAAGTCTTGTCTGTCATTGCAGGAAGTGCAGACACCATTGCCTTCAGACGATCCGTGTATAATTACAACGTGTACATCATCATATGAAACTAGCCCCTTCTACGTAAGAGAATCCTGTGTGTGCAAAGAGGTGATTAAAGTTCACTCCATATGCTTTCTTGCCGACAGTTTTGAAAATTGCATATTGATATCAAATCTACTAATGAGTGATTAACTGAAAGCAGTTCAGAACCAGTTACATAGCCTGTGTCAAAATCTGCGCCTGTTGACATATTTAAATTTTGGCTCTAGCCTTCTTATGCTTCCATGGTTTCGGTTTCAATTTTTCGCTTTTTGTTAATTTTAAGAAATGTAATTGTGACCTTAACAGTTTTTTGCATTTCTTAAAATGAAATGCACTTGTTACCACCAAGACGAAGATTGTTGGACTGGATGACGAAAGACTGTTATCAGAAGTTGAAAAAGAAAGCACAGAACAGAGAAGAATGGAAACGTCAAGCATTCAAACCTGGCTAAGAGAAGAGAACGAAAAGAAGAAGAAGAATTGTGACCAACAGTCGCATGTTAAGCCATCGTCTTTCCCTCAAGTTGTCCCTGTTCAACTGATCTGTGTGAAAATCTTTCGCCATTTGTACACAAGTAATAATCACGTCCGTCATGCGTTGAAGGTAAATCCATTATTGCTGAAACTGCTTCCGGAGATGGTGACGTTGACTTTTACGAAGTGGCAGCGGCTTCTTTTTGTTCCGTTCAGTCTCTAACAAAGTTCCAAACGAAATTAAGGCGTGCTTTGTTTCCAATTAGGCCTAGCTGTCCAAACTACTGCCTTAGCTAGATATTTCTATAAGATTATATACTAATATATAGCTATTGTCGAATATAATATGTATATTTATTTATGTCATCAGGACAGAAATCCTAACTAGTTTGATGTAGCCTATCTAAAAAGGTGATCGGGCCATTTCTTCAAATTGCAAAAATCAAACATGATTATCAAATGATCTTTGGCATCCGTTACGTTTACTAGCAGGTATTTTATTTTGTAGGATGAACTATTGGTTGACGATGTTCCTGCTCCGGTTTGCTGCCGTTGTCTGCCAAGTAATTTCTTCTTATTGGTTGACGAATAATATTCGCATAAACTAATTTTCTCTTCAACATATTATGTTGAAGAGAAAATTAGTTTATGCAGAATCACAATGCGACTTTAAACGCAACTTCCAAATATCGGCAGAAAGGTATTGATTAATCAGGAGAGTTGTAGGCTATTTCTGGTGTCAAAGACCTTTGAAATGTGCGAAACCGATTTTTTTATCTATTGAACTTCAGCACATTTACATGCTGGTTTTGGTGATAACATTGTGCTCGCTCTGTTTCAGCTTCAACAGTGGCGCCTCCATTGACCACTCCAGGTATGCTCACAAGTTTATTCGTTCACTTTTCCCAAATAATGATGCAAACTGCTTCTGAGATCGAAATCGCTTATCATCTTTCGACACTTATTTACAGCATTCGAATATGCGTGTAATTTTTGCTTGTTGCATTCTCTCATTTGAAACTTTCAATCATTCAAGGAAAATCTATTTAAACATGCTAAGAAAATATGTAGCTTAATTTTCAGTCGACGTCATTTGTAAGCTTCATACTGCACAGATGATACGAGGAATGAATATTGATATTTTGCTTGCATATTGTTTTCAGGCAAACCATCTACCCCACCCCCGGAGGTTTGACCTAGTTTTCTATTAGGTGTCTATACATGGCATTTAACATCTTCCCAGCTGCTTTTAGATGGGTTTATTGAATCTCTCACTAATCATATCCTCGCATGGATGTCTTCTAATCGCCTTTCCCTTAATACTACAAACACCCAATTTATCCAGCTAGGTACTTCCCAGCAGCTCCAGAATCTTTATCTCACTCTGCTTTCTGAAAAATTCCCACTTTGTTCGAGTGTACGTGAGTGTCGTACTTGATAGCTCACTTACCTTTATTGAGCATATTTCCAATCTGACACGCTTATCTTCATTTAAGACATCTCAGAGTCATTCGTAGCTCTGTCTGCTCCTCCTTCTTCACTCTCTTAATTCGTGCTTTTATAGGCCTATGTTCTCGAATTGACCAGTGCAATTGGTCTTCCTAAAGTTCGTCTTTCACCTATTCTCCCGGTTCTCAACTCAGCCTCTAGGCTGATTGCCCGCCTTCCCAAAAACTCTCGCATCTCTAACTTTGTTTTTGACGAACTTCATTGACTTTTTTCTCGTGCTCGCACACTATTTAAGAGCCTCACGCTGATTCTAAAGGTTGAACGGGCCTTGCCCAAAAATATCTGACTAACGTTAAACTTCGTGCTCACTCGGCTTCCTCCCACCGTCCACTTCGTTCATCCAACATATTTGACTTCTTGGTTCCTCGGTCTAGAACTGCTGTTACTCAGTCTCGATCATTTGCTTCAATTGGACCTTCTCTTCCTCTTTGGAATGCTCTTTCTCCTTCTGTTCGCTCTCCACTTCTGCCTAACAGTCTCTCCTCTGCTTGATCTCTTCTCAATACCTGCTTCGTCTCGCGGGGTCTTGCGCACTGGGAGCGCCTCCGAACGGTTCACCCTGCTAGAGGCGCTTTATAAATGTCTACATACAATATCTACGTGTTACTGTTGTTGGACCTTTGAAAAATTAAAGACGTTTGGATTGTGAGGGTCGTTTGAGGCTGGTTTCTGAAGGTAATTTCGTCATGATAAATCGGCGACAAACCGTATGTTTACGCCTGTTTTTTGTTTTCAGGTTGGAAAACAACCACACCGTCCGGAGGTATGGTCTAATTTTCTTATAATATGTCTGTACATCTGCAGTTAATATTTTGGTTTAGCTGTTATTGGAATTTGAAGAATTAATGTCATGTAGATTTACAAAACTAAATCATCTCAGCGCCCATAAAAGCCACGTCGAGATCAGTTTAATCACCGGCGCTATAAAAATCAAGTCCGCAATAGCCAGAGCTGCCCTTTTCGTTCCGATGCCAGGTCAATCTCCGGTGAGGTCAAGCCAAGGAGAAAGCGTGGTGCTACGGTGGTAGTCGGCGATGATGGTGGTTATGTGGTGGATCTTGATTAGAATCGGGATAAGATAGTATGACGAGTTAGGTATCAAGTCGCTAATGGAAAGCAGCAGTGGAGAGTAGACGAGGAAGCGAAGATATTAGTGTAGATATGAGGATGAGCGAGCAGGCGGAGGTCTTTTGGGAGCTGGTGCAGCATGGACTAAGAGACGGTTGCAGAATTTCAGAGAGGACGAGACTGAATGCCGAGTGAGCGATGATGATGATGGGCGAACAGACCTTGACGGTAATGGAAGGTGAATAGAGACGCTTGGATTGTGAGAGGCGTTTAGAACTGTTCTGGGTAATTGTTGTCTTCATATAATTATGGCAATACACCGAACATGTAGCCTACATTTACTCTGCTTGTTTCTTTCAGGAAAACCAACAACCCTACCACAAGAAGGTATCGTCTAATTTTCTTATCAAATCTTTATTCATCTGCATTTAGGTGTTATTTAGCTGTTATATGACCTTAGACTTTTTTAGTGTGAGAGACGTTTGAATCTTGTATGTGTATGTAATGAAGGCTCGGCACCAAACCATCTCTACACGTAAACCTACATGCTAGAAACCTCTTCTGTAGGAATCATAATTATATGCAGATGCTAAATAATAATAATAATAATAATAATAATAATAATAATAATAATAATAATAATAATAATATAATAATATCTTTTCTTTAATTAAACGCCTGCAAGACGCACTGCGCTTTACATTTACAGGTTATGCAGTAATCTTAATTAAACTTAACTACCAACTGAACAGACAGTTTTGTAATTACACGGCTCCAATGGCAGCCTACAAAGCAAATCCGCCCAACGGGGGCTCGAACTCTACCTCTCGCACTCTTGGCCAGCGTGTTAACCACTACTCTACCTTGAATCTTGTATGTGTATGTAATGAAGGCTCGGCACCAAACCATCTCTACACGTAAGCCTACATGCTAGAAACCTCTTCTGTAGGAATCATAATTATATGCAGATGCTAAATAATAATAATAATAATAATAATAATATAATAATATATTTTCTTTAATTAAACGCCTGCAAGACGCACTGCGCTTTACATTTACAGGTTATGCAGTAATCTTAATTAAACTTAACTACCAACTGAACAGACAGCTTTGTAATTACACGGCGCCAATGGCAGCCTACAAAGCAAATCCGCCCAACGTGGGCTCGAACTCACTACCTCTCGCACTCTTGGCCAGCGTGTTAACCACTACTCTACTCTAATAATATAATAATATCTTTTCTTTAATTAAACGCCTGCAAGACGCACTGCGCTTTACATTTACAGGCTATGCAGTAATCTTAATTAAACTTAACTACCAACTGAACAGACAGCTTTGTAATTACACGGCGCCAATGGCAGCCTACAAAGCAAATCCGCCCAACGTGGGCTCGAACTCACTACCTCTCGCACTCTTGGCCAGCGTGTTAACCACTACTCTACTCTAATAATATAATAATATCTTTTCTTTAATTAAACGCCTGCAAGACGCACTGCGCTTTACATTTACAGGCTATGCAGTAATCTTAATTAAACTTAACTACCAACTGAACAGACAGCTTTGTAATTACACGGCGCCAATGGCAGCCTACAAAGCAAATCCGCCCAACGTGGGCTCGAACTCACTACCTCTCGCACTCTTGGCCAGCGTGTTAACCACTACTCTACCGGGCCCCCCAATATATCTATTGGTCCATTGCAATTTGTGACGAGATGTAAGGCTATGGCTCCCAGTACCTCGTCTTCAGCTGAGTAGCTGCTGAGATCCGCTTGCTTTTTGTCGAGCAACTCATTGTTCCGTGGATCTATCCGATGAAGTTTGTCAGCGTCTTCACTGTAAGCTCAACGCTCCTTTCTTCCGCTTTCTGTTCTATAATCACTTCCATGTATAATATACATTAGCATTAGGAATATTAGCCTACAGTTACATATATTATATGTAACTGTAGGCTAATATTCCTAATCCTTTCAGGGACTAAGACGTTCCGCTTTCTGACAAAAGTGACCACTCGAAAACCAAGCGCAGGGCACCAGCTTATTCACGAACGCATGTGTTGGAACTTGTTTGAAAAGGAATTACTCTAAATTTTTATCTTTAACGTTGATCACAGATAAATGGGAGACTTGATGAATGATGATAGGTGCAACTGTTTCGAGCTATTATAGCCTAATGCCAATGATAGGCTAGTTTCGATCTGTGCTTCGTTACCCGTAAGCAGGAAGTAAGATTCATACAAATCTGTTGAGACTTTCATTTTTTATTGGTGCTGCAATTGCAGGAACAACGTCTCCCGGTCCATTATATACGAGTAAGTACATACTACTTTGTTTACTTAGAAGCATGTTTGTGATTCAATCTGCTTGCGATGCAATGTTATTGTAAACCAGCGTCGTAGTTTCAGAAACATTTATGGTTATAGTTATGTAATAGCCGTTCTGCGTAACGCCGCGTCCTCAAGACAGGCTTACCTGAGGCGGTTCCGACTTCAGACAATGAGAAACAACCGCCGCAAAACTGTCTCTATCGAAACATAATAAGATAATTATTGACAATTTTTTTTAAATAACGCCAATGCTAATTTTTGTTTCATGTCTGTAGGCCCCTATTGTGTAATTTCGTAACAGACTCTTAGCGACACGGACTAGTCTTGCTCAATAGATATTAATTTTGCCGCCGAAATGTGGAAGTATTTGATCTATAATTATTATATTCGGTACCCAATTGTGCTCCCATCTGTCTGTCTGTCATTCTGTCTGGTTGTCTGTATATCTATCTATCTATCTATCTATCTATCTATCTATCTATCTATCTATCTATCT